>JAGEOH010001065.1:0-25000 GCA_032207245.1 Pardosa pseudoannulata
CATTCTATCTAAAACACTCTCCAGTTTATTTATTGACGTCACTCCGGTCACTTTCTTGACTCATGACTGACTCCATGGTTCTGAGTAGAAAAATCCTTTGCTTTTCAAGTTATACTAAATCGAGTCACTGTATTCATAACTGTTCAGCGATTGTTTACTGTATTTATTTTTTTTATAAAGAAAAGGATTATCGATTTAAAAATTATTATTACAGATTTTATTCTCTTATTGGAAACTATCAAAGTAAATCATATGTTCAGTTTAAACTTTTAGTATTTATTTATAAATAGCTCATAGCATACATAAATTGATTACGGTTTGCAGTCATAAAAGGAACCTAATACTGGAATATCAGTTTATGACATTCGACATTTATGATAGGAATCATTTAGAAAATAACTTACAAAATAGGAAAGGAAAAAAGCATTTATCTTATAGAATATAAATGAGTCATAAATTAAAAATGTCAGCCAGTTATAAAGAAATAGGAGCACTTTTTATTATAGTTCCGAAACTTAGATAAAATTGTTATTTGCTTAAGAATTTTATTGTTTTTTTTTCTCTTATTAATTTGTCTTCAAATCTACGAATAGCTATTATTGGTACATTTTACCTATGCTATTTTATTTTATTTTTTATATAAAAACTTAATGGCAAGTGTGACAGTTTACATTCTCGAGGATAGACAAATTTTTGGCATTCGACTGTACTACAAAGTTATGGAAACACACACACACACACACAAAAAAAAAAAAAAAAAAAAATTAATATAAACTTTCCTCCAAAAATATTCGTTTTTATCCTCTTTTATAAACTTTTTTTTGCCTTGAGAGGAGGTTAGGGGGGCCAAAAGACTACGAGGCCCTGGGCCCAACTTTGCCTGGATCGGGCCCTAGTCCTGAGATCGAATCTCCGTACGAGAGACGTGGGAAATGAAATCTAATGACATTTGTGACGACTGTACGCGGGGTGGCGTCAAGTATTTTTTAAAACAATTTTTTTTCCTTATTTTTCCATCCAAACGGTCCAATTTATAATTTATTTAAAAGTATTTTGCAATTTTTGGATTGACAGGCATTAAAACAGGACAACGTCTGTCTTGTTTGTTGTCTAGTAAATCTATAATTCTATTTTCGAATGTCTTTTATTCTTTCGACCACTTGCGTCTGTAATTTATAATTTATTTAAAAGTATTTTGCAATTTTTGGATTGACAGGCGTTAAAACAGGACAACGTCTGTCTTGTTTGTTGTCTAGTAAATCTATAATTCTATTTTCGAATGTCTTTTATTCTTTCGACCACTTGCGTCTGTAATTTATAATTTATTTAAAAGTATTTTGCAATTTTTGGATTGACAGGCGTTAAAACAAGGACAACGTCTGTCTTGTTTGTTGTCTAGTAAATCTATAATTCTATTTTCGAATGTCTTTTTTTCTTTTGACCACTTGCGTCTGTAATTTATAATTTATTTAAAAACATTTTACAATTTTTGGATTGACGGCGTTAAAACGGGACAACGTCTGTCTTGTTTGTTTTCTAGTAAATCTATAATTCTATTTTCGAATGTCTTTTGTTCTTTCGACCCCTTGCGTCTGTAATTTATAATTTATTTAAAAATATTTTACAATTTTTGGATTGACGGCAGTAAAACAAAACAACGTCTGTCGGGTCGTCTAGTAAATCTATAATTCTATTTTCAGAATGTTTTTCGTTCTTTCGACCCCCCTACTACTCGCGACTGCACCCAATCCAACGTGATTTTGTGTGTGGGGGGAGGGGACTTCAGTGTTTAAAAATATAACGAAAAAATCTGTTTAAAATTTTTGATGTTTATATATATGTGTGTTATCTGTAGAATTCAATACATTATAAATGTAATTTGAACAACTTCTACTTTAAAAATACATTCCAAATTGAGAAAAAAAACTTATTTTGTTGTTTTAAAATAACTGAAATTGTAAAAAGATAGTCTCGTTCATTTTTTCTAGAGTAGTTCACAATTTACTACAACATTACTTAAGCAAAATTAACGACACAAATCGTTTTGAGTTCCTTAAATTTCTGTAGTAATTGACTGTAATCTTGGTGTGATTGTATTGCACTGTTAGCTATAGAGAAAGCGCGTGTTTGTGAACAAATACGAGTGATGGCGACATCTCCACTCTTCGTTGCCAAAACGTGGCTTGTTTTCATGGTATCTTAGGAGCTTCGATGTGGATCCCGTATACAACGAAACTAAATTTTATTTAAAGGAAAGGGTAGAAAACATCAGAAACTGGACAAGTCATTGAAAATTGATTTTTCTTTAGCACTTACAAAATTATATATTTAAAAAAAAATTAAACACTTTACACAGTACTATTAAGGATCATAATCGTAGTATATAATACCAAGTACAAAGAAACGTGGCGACGGTCACATGGCATATTTGAAACACAGCAATTAACAAAACGTTATTAAAATAAAATTTGTTTAATAATAATTATTTTTTACGTTATTTAAAAAATAACAGATTAGTAATATTTATAATTATATATCAACACAGCATAAACACAATATATATCATTTTAATAAACAATAATATTAAAAAAAAATCTAACATGTGAGGGAGTTGTAATAAAAGAACTGTAAAAGAAATGTAATAATAGTAACCCCCTTGTAATAAAAGAACTGTAAAATAAATTTAATAATAGATGGAAATTGGAAAGAGGGAGATAGTAGGCTCAACAGTATGCACTAATGTCACGGCAAACACACCAACCCCATAAAAAAAAACCCACGGCGTCTATAATGCATTTGTACCCTTCCACTTTATTATTTGGCGATCCACAAAATTAGCCAAAAGTTATAGAGAAAAAAGTGTGTGTGTATGGGGGAGGAGGGGACGATCCGCTACTAGAAGCTTCCTTTTCTCGATATAAATTTCAAAGGTATGCAATCGAAAAAACGGAGGGAATATCTAAGATCCAGGATTATCGATAAATTTACCCGAAAATTCTAAAAATGTAGCCAGTGGCGGACTAAACGCTAAAGCGTGCCCTAGGCAACATTGTCATTCCGGGCCTATTTTTCAGTCTTGACACGTACTTTGCGTTGGGTAGTTTGGTTTAAAGCATAGACTAGGGAGTTCTATTGAATTATCGGATTCCAAGGAAAAAAAAATACATGTACGAAAATTAAACATAATTTATTAAAACAAGCAATAATACTTAAACAAATATACACAGATGGATGAGTTATATTGCCTTTTTTCTCATTTTTAATTCTGCAAACTGTCCCATTATTTTGTCCTAATTAATAGTTCTTTTTCTACATAAAGTAACGATAAGCTATTTCCTTTTTGTCGGCCTCATGTGTATCTTATAAAATGTTTTATTCTGGCTTTGAATCTTGTTCATAACATTTTAATTCCTCTATTTAAGAGTCACTATGACGAAAAATTGTTTCGAATTTATTGTTAATAGTTTTATATCCCTCAGATCTTTTTTTAATGTAAGGAATCGCATACAACAACAACAACAACAACAAAAAAAAAATAAATAAATAAATATTAACTTTAAATCTTTCGGGACGGGCGGTTGGTATTTCAACCGGAACTTGAAATCTTCCAAATGACAGCAATGAATGTAAAATAAACCTGGATCTTCCTCTCCCCACTGTCGTCAGAAACATCGTTAATAATCACATGTTTTTATATCCAGAAGGTTACATTTTTTTTTTTTTTTTCAAAAGTAGGAAAGCACTAAAGTTTACTTTCCAATATCTACATGAATGTGAATGTTCTTTGCCAATGAATTTTATTTCACGTTCTGGATTTTCCCGTCAGAAGCAATACGTTCAGGAGACACTGATTTTGAATAGCTACGTTTGACTTTTTGAATTTGTGCTGACGGCCATAGTAAAAGCTTGATAAGCGCGAGGCTCCATCGTTTCGACACACATCGACACTCGATGGCGTGGATGCATAACGCTCGTCCACACGTGTCGACTTCATCGATCGACGATTCAACATCATTCGGATACGTATCAGCAATAATTATGAATATCCCGTTTTTCTCTAAAATAAAAATTAAAAACCCCATTTTCGTACCCCAACAATGACCGGTCCTAGGTTGCCTTAGTCCGCCGCTAAGTGAAGCAGGTAGCCAACGCAAGGTATCGCCAAACTCCTGTTTTGAAGCTTTATAACGTCATTTATAAAATTCTACTATATTTATAGTGTACTATTTTCTTACTATACAATTTTATTTTTATTTTTTTTAATAACCTTTGTGTGAATATGGAAATTGAAATCATTATTTACAATGGGTGGGTCATACTGGACAATAAGAATACCCAAGTGGAATGCGGAGATTTTAGAACACGAAGTCCGGCGTTGTGGAGGATTTCAATTTATTGGGGATTAAAATAAAGGCGTCGACTGCCCGTCTTTAGGAGGGAAGAACTTTGCAGACAATGCTCAAGAATACATGTTTCCTTCGCAGTCGTCTCAGAAAAAGAGATCAATGGAATGAATTTTACTCAAGTGGATTAAGATTGTTCATCAATTTTAGGAGTCAGGAGGGAACTTAGATCATTGAAGTGTGATCGGAGGAAGGAAATGATATCGCTGGAACAAAGGAATGAAAAAGAGCTGAAATTTTACGTGACAGGAAAAAGAATGGAAGTCGGACGTAACCCCTTTCAGTCGGACATTTTACGGCTCAAAAATGGAGTATTAAAAAATAAAGAGAAGATATATATAAATATATATATATATATATATTGTGTAGTGTAGTAATTTTAATATATATATATATATATATATATATATATATATATATGTGTGTGTGTGTGTGTATATATGTGTGTGTATATATATATATATGTGTATATATGTGTATATATATATATATATATATATATATATATATAATATGTGTGTATATATGTGTATGTGTGTATATATATATATGTATGTAGAAGTGTGGTTTGTTTTCGGCCGAACGAAGTGTGAAACATCCGGTGTGTTGGTGTTTGTGGAGGACCGCAGACGCTGCTTATGCCTGGGTGCGACGATTGGCTGGGGGACGCCGAATGACACTTTTTTTAATATCGCCCGGCAACGCCCCTTTCCGCCTATTTTCGCCCAATGACGTCACAGCCCCAGGCACACACACACACCGGGGGGCAGCTGCCGGGGAATAGCGATAGGGAATAGCTCTGCGGCACTTACTGTGATACTACTGACTCAAGAATGTCTCCCTATTAATGGTGTCATGTCTATACACGTACGATATGCCAATCATGTGTGTGTGTATATATATAATATATATAAATGTGTATGTAGATATGCATATAAATATGTATATATACGTATGTGTATATATATGTATGTGTGTATTTATGTATGTATATATGTATATAGGTACATATATATATATATATTATATATATATATATATATATATATATGTGTGTGTGTGTGTATATATATATATGTGTGTGTGTGTGTGTGTGTATATATGTATATGTATATATATGTGTGTATATATGTATAGGTATTATATAGTGTGTGTGTGCGTGCGTGCATCTGTACAACAACAATCTTCATAGGGGGTAAGCAACCCCCACATCCATCTTTCGTCAAGTCATTGTATCTAGCGCATATTAAATTTTATACTAAGTGTTTAGTAGCATTTAAATGCCTTAAGTAGTTCGTCGTTTTATATCTTTGATATTCGGAACTGGTTATGTTCACTCGGGTGTTTTACTACCCCCCCCCCTTCCCAAAAAAGAAAAATGTATCCCAACATAGCGCTTGCTTTAAACCTGGAAGGAATGTCACTGAAGAGGAACAAATTCTTCCGTCAGATGCAAGATGTTTTTATAGGTAGGGCGCTGTTCTTCGGTATCGGCGTTCGTGAGTGCGAACCCCATTTTTGGCACTACTAGCTTTAAGCAGTAGGTCCTGATCTTACTAGTGTAAACGTAGACCGTAGCACTCGAAAAGTACCGACCTGAGGCAAGATGTCCTTATATATTTTAAGTATTTCGATTTGAATTCTTAATATTGCTTTGAAACACTTCGTTTGCATCACGGGAATTTGATATATGTAATATAGTTATATGATGGGCCTTTGAGTAAATGAAAATATGACAAAATATATTCCATGAGAAAAAAAAAATGGGTACGTAAGTGAACATTTAGAAATAGAAGGATATAAATTTGAGATGGTTGATTGCTTCACCTATTTAGGATCTGAGGTAAACAACAAAAATGGCGTTACGACACAGATCCACAAGAGAGTTAGGATGGCAAATAAATAATTTTATGGCCTACGAAAATATATAAAATTAAAATTAATAAAAAAGAAAAACAAAAATTTTTCTTTACAGATGTCTAATAAGATCAGTTCTAACTTATGCATATGAAACCTGGGCAACCACTCTGTCAGACGAAAAGATACCGGCGACCTTTGAAAGGAAAATCCTTAGAAGTATATCTGGAGGAATACAAAAAAATAATATATGGCTCAAGGGATCAAGTTTAGAATTATATAATTTATATAAAGAACCGGACATAATAGATTTCATCCAATTGCAAAGAATAATGTTGGCAGGCCATCTCATCAGAATGGACAATGACCGAACAACAAAAAGGGTGTTAGATACAAAACCGCGAAGACGATGACGACACAACCTGAGATGGACAGACTGCCTGGAAAGAAACCTTAAAGTAAAAAACTGGAAGAATTTGGCCTCCAGAAGGATGTCTTGGAAAAGGCTTACTGAGAAGGCAAGGGCCCATCCTGTGCTGTCAAACCACTCAAGAAGAAGAATATATCAAACTCATTCGTGTGTTCCTGTATTTTAGATATATATCATCCATAGAATTGCAACGCTTCCACAAGCCGAATGTTTACCCCGGGGATAAAGACCATTTTCTGTAAGGGGCTCCCTGAAATCTTTATGTCGACGTCAGGAACTCGAACATCCCTTCGTGTAACTAAATATCCAATCACTGAATAATTAAGTGCATAAATTTGGCCCGTCACTTCGTATAACTGAATTCAATTCTACTTCGTACAACTGAATGTTTCATTTCCACTTCTTGCGAAGACATCCGGAGCGAGCGTGCCGGCTTCCTTTTGTAAGAGCGATTACGGGAAGAGAGAATGTCCGCACCCCCTCTCTCATTACCTGCCATTATCTACCACTCAGGGTTGGGGCGCCAGATCCCCAGCTCTGTCTGCACTCAGACGAGTCTGGGATTGGGACCTATATATAAAGGAACTTGACAAAAAATGCTAGAGTTAAAATAAATCCATAGTGTTGTTTGGCCAAACTCCTATGTATTACAGAACTCTAGTTCTATAATACATAGGAGGCCCAGGACGTCCTGGCCCGGACCAGGAAGTTCTGTAACAACTGCATCCTGTGAGCCAAAAAATTTCGAATGAATCAGGAATTTAAGAGCGCTTCCACTATGCGCACTAAGATGTGCACTAAGATGAGCACATCTAAAATGCACAAAGATGAGCTACTACTCGCTTACCCACCAACTGATTCAGTGACGATTGGGTCGTTTTCGAACGACCGATATCGTTTATCGGGCATTTTGATCGTTCCGCAAGCGCTATTCCTTTTGAATCGGTCCGAAATTTGGAGAGCTGTCGCTACTCGAGTTGTTTGCTTTGGATTCATAAATTATACATTTTGTAATATAGTTGTTACGTGACTTTATTTTTAAATTCATTATTAATATAATATTTAAATACTTAGATTTCTTACGCATTCAATGGACGCATTCTGCTCAGATTTTAATGTTTACGCGCATTTCCGTTGTTGAGTTGGCGCCAAAAATTGTCAGTGTTATTGAAGGTTGGCATTATTATTACTTAATATTTTGGTATTCCGCGTAGCATAAAAATATATCTATGCTATTAAAATTCAATGAAAAGAAATATATTTATGAAAATATATATGTATGTAAATAATATTTTTGCATCTGCTAAACGCTAAACTTATCTTTTTTAGAAAAGCATTATTTTTTTTTTCTATTTTATCATCTTGGCGAGATTTTTCTTTTCAGTCATTAAACACTCGCCAAATTATATCAAATTTGTTTTTATCTCGCAGTTGCCATTTGTTAAGTGAAAACTAACATATGGTTATAGGTTTTGTTGTCTAAAACTGAAGTACATTAGAGAGAAAAATAAGCAAATGATGTACGAGAAAGAAATTAGTTTTCATTTTAGAAATGGCAACTGTGAAATGTTGAGATAGGATTGCCACTTTTGACTAAAGTTTAAAATATGATTTCAAATAATATAATTGTTTTCGATGTTTTAGCCTTATTTATTTTGTTTTATCAATATTAATTTGGTACATTTAATTCAAATGTGGCATTTTTAGTTATCCAATTTTGAGACGTCAATCTGTATTCCACCTATTCTTAATTAAGCTTGGCGACTTTCTGTATATATTTCTTTTAATAACATTTTATAAGAATTGAAATCCTTTAAGTAGCTTCCTTCATCTGATAACGCTTTCACGTAAAATAATTGTTCTCGGCATTTAATTTATGTACTTCTGTTTTGTCTTGGCGAGATTTTTTTTCAATAATTACAGACTTGAATTAAGTTCTAACAATTTTAATTTTTTGTTTCACATTTGCCATTTTTTAAAGCAAAACTTTTGTCATAGGTTTTATTATGTAGAACTTGATTTTAATTTCAAATTTCAATATTCAATGTTTTTATTAATATGTTATCTTTAATAGTGGATTTAAACCTTTAAGTGAAATATTTTAAAACCCAGACCGAAGGCTGGGTGCAAAGCAGCTAGTCTTATATATTAAAATCTGACTATCTATCTATGTGCGTCTACTTCCTCGCGAACCCCTGGACGCAGAATGGCACCGAAGTTACCGACAGACGTGGAACGACCCGGGAAGTCATTTCACCCATTCGCGTTCCGATATTCCATTTAGTTCGAAAGATATGAACGAAAAACCGACCAAAATGCTACTTTTATTTTTCCGCATTTGAAATTCCATTGTTGAATTGGCTTCAAAAAATCGTACTTTTATCCAAAGTTGGCACCATTATCGTCCGAAATTTGGTACTCCGAGTAACATAAAAATGTATCTAAGCTATTAAAATTCAAGTGTAAATATATAAATATATAATGGCATATATTCATATGGGATTATTTTTGTATCTTCTAAACACTAAACTCATTATTTTTAGAAAATCACTTTCTCTATTTTGTTGCCGAGATTTTGGTCTTCAGTAATTATAAACCCCGCCGTGATCTATCAAATTTGTTTGCACTTCGCAGTTGTCGTTTAAAAAGTGGGAATTTATAAAGGATGAAAATGCGAAATGACTGGGAAATATCGGAAAATTTCGTTGTAGATCTTGTTCTTATACTAAATGGATTCAATTACCCGAGAACAGAGGGTTGCCTAAAATCCCGTCCAGGTATAAAAAGAGAACAGTTTCCAATTCTTGTGACCTGTGGAGGGGAAATAAAGACGTCAGACAGGGTTCAGCGAGCAATGACACAAATGGTTTTCCAAAAACGCAAACGCACAACTGCCGAGGATATCCCACTCCAGGCAGATTAGGTGCTCTGTGCCAAACGCAAACCCCTCATTACTGCCATGGAGCACGACAACTGCAAAGATGCCTTTCAGTCCGACGAAACGGCGTTCGATTTCCGACAGCAAAGCTTCTCGATGGCTGTTGGAGACTCAACGACAAACAAGGTCAAGTACAAGTTGTAAACAGAGCATTGAGTTGCAAAGACTGAAACAATTTCAAAATACAGTTGAATCTCTTTTTAACGACCCCACGATACAATGACCCTCTTAAAAAGTCCCAATTATTTTACCATAGGAATAATGTTCATTTTGAATCATTACAACGACCCCAAGCGTATTATTTTTCGTTAGAACGACCGCCCATTTGAGTCCGCAGAACTTGTGAGCAAGTGGGATATTTCAAAATTATTGTACTGCGGTGCAACTTCAAGAAACCTGTACTCCTCTCTTTGTGTTTGCTTACAGGACCTTATCGTCAAGTACGACACCGGTGTCCTAGGTAGATGACACTATAGACACTAACGAAAAGACCCAGTTCCTCAGTGTCAAATTTCCGGATCTTCAATTATCTTTTGACGAGTTAGTTGAGGTAGACGAAACTTGACAGTGGGGCGAAGAAAATTTGAATGAAGACGAATTTATTGCCCGTATTACCGGAAACGAAGAAATCTGCGATTCCGACGACGGCGAAGAAATCGTCCAAGCTTTCGTAAAAGGGAATGAAAAAGAAGCCTTCAATGCAATTAATGCCTTGCGTCCATATTTTGAAGAACAATTTAATTCTGAATATTTCCTCCAAAATCGAACGGATATGGAATCAATGATAAGGAAAAATTCTTTAATGAACTTGAAACAGGCGTCCATCAAAGACTTTTATTCAAAAATTCAGTAATGGAAATACAAACAAATAGAAGTGTTCTCTAGGTATGGACTGTTGCATCATTTCTTTGCTCAATTTTTTATGGTTATTTTTTCAATTCGTTACAGCGACCTTTCGTTACGACGACCCTATGTTGTTGGTCCCACAGGGGGTCGTTATACTGAGGTTCTACTGTATATTAGTGTACCGAAAATGGCTAAGAAGAAAAAAGGCAGAGCATACAAATTATGAAATAAACTATATTAACTATAAAATCCAATTGTAATCTCTGAGAGATAAGTTGAGGGATCTCGCTAATTGGATCCAGGCAGACTGTCAGTCGCTGGACCCTCCGCAGTGAAGAAACGAGAAGGGAGGGGGGGGGTTGTTATAAATATAAATGGTTCAAGTTCTGATTTTTGCAATCGTGTCATTGTCAAGTGACACTGAAATAATCGGAGAATCGAATTTCGCCTTCACCCAATGAATTTGAGGGCTAACGAAGTGAAGTCAAAAATAGGCGTCGTTTAATAAGCATACAATGAAGTATGGTTTTCAAATTAGAAATTTTTTTCATTAGTAGTGTGTATGTGTGTGTGTGTGCATGCATGAGGACGCGCATCGTCGTGTCTATATTCGTGTACTGTGTGACGAAACCTTTTTTTCTTTTCGCCTACAGGTGTTGGCAGAACCTTGTACGACATTTTGCTTCACGGGTCGACACCTGCGCCTTTCCCCGAGATGGCTCCTTGGCACGCAAAAAGAACGCGAAATTCGGACGGAAACCCGTTTCGAATATTTTTAGAGGTAAATCTGCGTAATATTCATACTTCTGCTTATGTAACTTCTGTTATATACGACGTTGGTTATTTTAAGAAGTCGACTGCGACTCAACCGATAAATGAAAAATGTTTATTCATTTTAAATATTTTGAATCTCATACGGGATATAGAAAATGATTCGTTCGGCGGTCTTCGGTTCCACCCTACTGGAACTTCCTGAAAATATATTCAGTGGACTCTGCTTAATGTGGCCGAATGGTTAGGGTGCTTGGCTCCGGAACCGGAGTTTGTGGGTTCCAATCCCACAGTGGCATGGATGTTCGTAGCCTTTCGGAATCGGCTTTAAGCAGTAGGTCCCGGTCTCATTAGCCCTCGTGTTGCAAAAAGTAGACAGTAGCACTCCAAACCAAACCAAACAAAACCAAACTGCTTAATGGGATCGTGGCTCATGTTATCCCCCGCTTATTGTTATCGAAATCCCTTGGTCCCGATCTTCTTCATTCATTTGTATGTTAAAAGGATCGCTTTATGGGATCGTGACATCGGTTCATGGGATTCGTTTTCGAACCTCATTTTAACTGGAAAAAGAATAGTTACAATCTATTCAGAAGGAACCCATTCTTTTATTTCCCTTCTCTGTTGTTTTAATTTTTGAGAATTCTCCCTCATCCACCTAGGGAAATGGGGAATGACACGTTCCTGGAATTTTTCAGAAAATACGCATACCCTGCTGGTGGTCAATGGTTGTCAGATAAGCAGAAAACAACACATTCTATTCAGAATTAAGAAGGAGAGTATTCACATTTTATGCCTTGATTTTGCAAAAAAAAAAAAAAAAAAAAAAAAGACCAGAAATCTCAAGAAATGATAGAAAATCCTTCGGATAGGACCCCTGAAGTGTTCGAGTCATGGGTGAAAGTAGATCCAAATATTCCAGTAGCTTCCACATTAACAGAATCTGAAGTGTGTGAGATTGTCGTAGGAAAACAGACGAATGGTGGAACTGACGAGTCAGATGAAAATTCTCTTGATAGTCAGCCACCCCTTACAAGAGCTGAAATGAAAAATGCTTCGAAAGTGTCGAAACGGGGAGCACGACACCGCTCCGACGACTATATAAAACATTATGCAGACGAACCATTTATCCATGAGCTTCTTAGAAAAAATGGTAGACAGTCACCACAATTGATCCATTTATTTTTAGTTATGTATACAATTATGTTTTAAAGGATAATATACAGTACAGAAATATAAAGGGAGTTTTTTTATTTTATTTTGAAATTGAGTATGTGCGAGTTAAAGGGGGTGGGGTAAATTTATCTCATTATCATATCGTTTATTCTTATCAATCGGTTATTATCGAAACCAAGGTGATCAATTTTTTAAAATTATGCTTACAATTCTTACGTTTTAAAGGATAATGCCGAATAATATAATGTGTATTTTTTAAATTTTGTTTTGAAATTTAGTACGTGTGAATTAAAGAGGGAGGGAGTAAATTGATCTCATTTTGTATATCGTTTATTGTTATCTCAATCGTTTATTGTTATCGAAATCACGGTGTCCCAAACGGATCCCATTAAGCGGAGTCCTCTGTACTTATCCTAATCCCCTATAAAATAATAGCCTAAGTTGTCTGTCTGCGAATTTATGAAGCGGTTGTACCTGGAATGGATACAGGCATCCATATTGGATTTTTTATGAGTTAGGGTTAGCGAAATTCAAAGCGAGTTCGAAATCCACCCCATCCCCCTTTTTGAGCGTTTAATGCTATTATTTCAGGTCTTATTCTCCCTCTTATTCTATACTAAATTCATTCTTGATATGAATTTAGTATAGAATAAGAGGAAGCAGCGAGGGCGGAGAGTAATATTTAAACTGGACTGTGTTTACTCGACCCTCATATACTCTAATTAGTCCGTCATCGAGTGTAGGCCTAGCACGTTCGGTAGAGGGTCTGCCCATTTGATCAGCTTACTTCTCGGGTTGACGGTTCTGTCCCCGACACAGCCAAATTTTTCTAAATGTCTAATAAATTTAATATTTTCTGCTTTTTTTTTAAATTCTTATTCCTAAAGTCGTTTTATTATTTTCAAAATAAATGTTTATTATTTTTTCAACTTTTTTTCCTAAACCATATATCTGGTTCTAAAATAAATTGGTATGAATACGCGTCGAATCACAGCGAAAAATATTGTTATATTTAAAACGTTCGAAATTCACCTCGTTCCCCTTTTCGAGCATTTAATGTCATTATATCAAGCCCTATTTTAGGAGCAGGTTATTAAATTTATCAATTTATCACATAATAAATAGGTAAAAATAACAATTTTTTCTAGCATTATGACGTCATTCCTTTAACTATCTCATTAAATCATTTATTTTAGATTATTTAAATATCTTCTGTATTAATCTCATACGTTTTATCACTAAACTTAGATATTACCTAAATAATTTTCTTTTATATTGGGCTTAAATAATAGATTAACTACATAAGTGATAATTTTAATCGTTTATTTTTGTAGAACGATAATTCTCAGCCAAAAAACAAACCATTTTTTTTACCTGCCTCATAGGGTACCTTTACAATTCTGGAAAATTAAAACTTTTTACTGATCCCGTCATAGGACGGGCTATAGGCTAGTACTAATATACTTGTTCAGATTTCGTACAGCTCGAATAAAAATCCCATTCAAATCCCATTTAAATCAGTGTTTTCGAACACCGATTTAAATCGGTTTGGGTTCGAAACAAGGCGATTTTAGATCGCTCTAAATTTTTACTGAAACAGTATTTTTTGTATGGAACAAAATCATAATAATCTCAAAATAAGATCATCCCAGTAGATGTAAGAACAATATTTTACTTAGTAATGTGTTGTTGTGGAGATTACAAAGGATCATAACATCGATTACACGAGCACGTTCCATCCAAGGACCTGCATTTCTTTCTCAATTCCTAGATTTTAGATAATGTTTATAGATCTAAATTTATCTCCAATAAAATATAATTTGTAATTTTTTCATTTTTTTGCTCACGCTTTACATACATCAGAGTTCATCAGAACATGCTTCTTCTGAACTCTAAATAACAAACTTAAGATTTACATATTCATATAAATATGTATTCAATCAATAAATATACAAAATGCTTTTTTAAAATTTCCAATCATAACTGAAAAGGAAAATACTTTAAAATAGTTGGCATTTTAATCCCCCCCAAAAATTGACTTGCTGACACATATTTCTGACTTAATTTAAAACTGTTACATTTTAGCCTTTAACCCCATAATTTAAATAAGATTGAATCACTAAATCAATATAGTTAAATGTCAGCTAGTAGAAGGGTACCATAAGGGTAATAATATATATATATATATATATATATATATATATATATATATATATATATATATATATATATATATATATATATATATATATATATATATATATAGAGAGAGAGAGAGAGAGAGAGAGAGACGGAGAGAGAGAGATAGAGAGAGGGGGGGGAAGTGTGAACTAAAAAGCATATTTTACATCCTCCCCTAAATTTAATAGGAGGAGGAACACCATTTGGGCTGGAAGATGTCAGAAATTTAATATCTCAATATATCACCAAATTAATAGTGATGAATCGCAACATTATTTTTAAATTAAGATAAAGTACATAGCACTGTTTTCGAAAGACTAAAAATATCCAGATATTTACTCAAAACCCAAGCCTCGAATATTAACAGAAGATATGACTGAGCCAGCAGCAAGCTATCGAGATATATCAACAAGTGCAGGTGGTCACTGTCTATCACGATATACTTAAACCAAAAATATTGACGCGAAACATATCACTGGCTATTGAGATAAAGCAAGGAATATCAATATCTTTCATATCCCAATAGGTACAAACCAGTAGCAGATGAGGAAACTGGAAACTCGTGAATTTAACCCAACTGCATCCTATGAATGTATCAGGATATATTCGGATAGGCTGCCAAAACACCATAATGAAGTGATAATCCTCAAAATCAGATCTTATGTCTTGCGTTTGACAGACGAGAGTAGGGCGCTGCTCTTCAGTACTGGAGCCCTCGGGTTCGAATTTCGTTTCTGGCCTGAATGTTCGCAGCCCTTCGGAAAGGACTTTAAGCAGTAGGCCCCGGTATCGTTGACCCTTGTGTAGCAAAAATAAATAATAGACCGTAGTGCTCTTAAACAAACCGAGCCAAATCTAGTTTGAGTTTATTTCAAGTATGCGGGTAAATACACAAAACAAACGTTAAACGAATGCAATAGAGAGATTTTATGCCAAATATTCAAGATTTATTTGGGCGACCCTGTAAGGAGAAAAAACGGCTTCATTGATGGGGGATATATATTCAGAGAGGAATTTTAAATATTGTTATGAGATACTTGAAAAGTAGCGATATAGGACAATATAAACAATCAAACCCTAAACATATTTTTTGGGGGGGAAGGAGGAGGTTGAAAGGACACGAACATAAAAGAATTTAGTTCTCTTCTTGAGGCTTACTAAAAAAAATCGAAAGCATAAATATCCCGCCAAACCAAACTGCCTTTGGACACTATTTACATTTCAATTTTAATTTCTTTCATTTAGAATTCAGTTGCATTATTTCTGGATCGAATACTTCAATTTTAATCCACGGTTAACGGTGTTAAAGCATTTAACATTTATGTCATGAGAGTAATGTTTTTATTTGCCCATACATTATGTTTTCTTTAACACTAGATATTCGGAGCGAGCCCATTGGACTCATTAAAAATTGGATCACTCTCTCTATATGTAAAACTTTAATATCCCTTTTCAAAAACATATGTTGGTTTTGAGTTAAGTAATCAAATAGATGTCCACTTTCATTCCTCTTCCCCGCAGACCCTTTCCTTTATCCAATGGGGTAGACCTATTTTCACGGTGGTCA
The DNA here is from genome assembly GCA_032207245.1 of Pardosa pseudoannulata. Classification (NCBI taxonomy): domain Eukaryota; kingdom Metazoa; phylum Arthropoda; class Arachnida; order Araneae; family Lycosidae; genus Pardosa; species Pardosa pseudoannulata. The sequence continues at coordinate 16,170 of JAGEOH010001065.1, forward strand.
GCCCATTGGACTCAAATGTATATGAAAATAAATAAATAGAGTAATAAATATAGTATAAAGTAAATATAAAGTATAGTATAAAGAAAATATAGAGAAGAAGTCGAGAAGTCTTTTCCATTCCGACGACAGAAATTCGTGCTACGGAAGAATGGTCGAGTTCGACCATCGTGGCGAAGAAACAGACGTAGAAACCATGGTGCTCAATGGAATCGAAATGTTGGCGGAAAATGGGTTTCGAAAACAGATTTTATACGTCAACAAATGTTTTCCTTGAATTTCTTGAATAATCAACACTCCATTTAAATTAATTGGGAACTATTTTCTTGGCAAAAAGCTTCCATTTTCTTGTATGAGTGAAATGGGCTCACTTCAGTAAAAATAGGTATAGTATCAACATCCGTCATTCTGGGGTTAAAAACTAAGATTCTAAATTAAGATACAATGCGACTGCAAATATATTTTTCAAGATACAAAGTGCAGGGTTGATAATTCGTTTTATGATGTGTTTATGCCTGCATACGAAACTGTGGTTGCAATTATAAGATTCATTTTTTATTTGTATGTGTGGCAATGAATTTGATTGGTGAGATCGAAAGTTCTTTGAAGCCTCCCGGAGGGGGTAGCATCGAAAAATGATATTTCTATGATTCAAAACAAGTGGCATAACTTGGAAACTTTTTTTTTTACTTTTGTCTATTTTACTTTACTTTTTTTTTTAAACTTTTGGCAATATGTATATACATGTATTCAAGAAGCAATAGCAATGAGCATTTAAATGATTTTAGAGTAGTACTTATGTTATTAATAACCCTGTTGTAGGAATTGGTGACTTCAAAATACTTCAAAATTCCCATGTTTTGGAAATTTTCAAAATTCTTTTCCCAAAAAACCCGGTTTTAAACCGGGTTTTTTTTCCACCGCTCACAACTCTACTTTTGAAGCGCACCAACAACATACACATTCTAGTTTGTCATTAACAAATAAAATTCATGTTTTGCGACATACTGCCGGAAAACATGGGCGAATTCTGAGGTGTACCAAAAATTAAAGTGTATTTTTTAAAATTTGGGGCTCTATTAGAGTGGCAGTGCCCCTCCGTAAATTAGGCCCTGCTTATGATGTATATATCGATAATGCATATCTTGTACATGGGAGATTCTTTCGAATTTCTCGACAAAAGCAGAATCTTAATCTTCCAACAAGTGGATAAAGGGGTCGAGTCTTCATTAAGGGGGGGGGGTCTTCTAATAGGTTTGACCTCCTCTTACTATACCTCTGCAAAACTATGGATGAATGTATAAGACTTATGTATTGTGTGTACTTTTTGTGTGTGTAAAGAACATTTTTTGAAATTGAAAAATTACTATACTTTAGACCAGGGATGGGCAAACCACGGCCCACCGGAAGGTTTTATCCGGCCCACGGATAGAATTTTAAGTTACCGGTCGGAGGCAAATTAAATTAAATCTATATTTATACATTATATATCCATCTCCTTTTCTACTTTGCTTCAATATTATATCCCAAATTTATGATCAGAAGATTAGCGGTCTATTGGCGTCTTATATGAGAACAAGTGTTTTCGACTTTAAACCTTAGAAAGAATCATTTCGGAAGTAGACTGACAGTCCATCTACCTTCGAACATCAGTATAAGGAACTTTTAAAAATGGAATCGGAATTTCGTTCATCTCTTCGACGTATTTAAAGCGTTGAATACTTGTATATTGTTTTTAAAATTTTATAAATATTTATTTTTCCCTTATTTTCTTTCGATTTTTGGCCCGCGACAGAAAAAGTTTGTCCATCCCTGCTTTACTCTAACACTTTACGCCCTCCTCGAGAAAAAAACGTGTCCATTACTTTAAACGCGCGTGCACCTATTTTAGAATCTAAAAAAAGGAATTCGATATATGGGTATCGTGTATTTCCCTTTAAAAATGTTTTTTTAATAGTTATGTACTACTTTAAACGATGCAGACACTTTTCCTGCTTAACTATTAGTAAAAAAAAAATAAATAATGCATATAGATTATTTTCTTTCATACTTTTTTCCTGTTAGAAACATTTTGCTCCTCTTTGACGCAGGGGTTCGGATCCTACTTTTGGCAGGGATGCCCCGATCCATCGATAGCCTTCGTGTAGCTAAAACGGTAGTAGACTTGAGTGCACATTTGAAATTTTTCTGCTTACGCCCATGCCCGTGTGTATATATTTATTTAATATTCGCGTATGTGTATATATACCGCATTGTTTACTTACGAATAATCTACTAAATTTTATAGTTTTTTTCTCTTCACCACGTTTCCTTTCCTTTAGAACGGCTTTCCCTACTTGTGTCGAATCCCGACGGCCGCCATGGATATTTCTAGGCCATGTTAGTGATCTCTCGCTTTTGTAAGAAAAGAGCACGACACTAAATGTTCGAATCGAAATCAAATACAAAATCGATCTATTTGTGATCTTTTTCTTGAGTTACCCGCAGTGAAGTGTTCTTTCCGAATTTTGTATGTAAAATATTGTTCCGTTAATGGTTCTTATTTCTCCTGGACAATGCCTCAAATGGCGGTGTCGGGCGAAGGGGTCGAATCCCATCGGCTGGAAGGGACGATATCGTTCGATTAGAATTGGAGCAGTAGAACTCCGACATCTTACTGAGCTCCTTCCAATAGTTTTGCGAACGATGGCCGAATGGTTAGGGCGCTGATCGTCGGTACCGGAGTTCGTGGGTTCGAATCCCACTACGGCATGGATGTTCGTAGCCGTTCGGAATCGGCTTTAAACAGTAGGTCCCGTTCTCATTAGCCCTCGTGTGCAAAACAGTAGACCGTAGTGCTCCAAACGAAACAAACGAAACCTTCCAATAGTTTGGTTTGGAGCGCTACGATCTGCTTTTTTCGAACAAGAGGGCTCGTGTGACCTGGACCTATTCCTTAAATCCGATTCCGAACGGCTACGAACATCCACGCCACAGGGATAATGACTAACTCTTAAATTCCTTCAAATGACTAAAAAGGAGGAAAGTAAAAAGAAGAAAAAAGAGAAAGAGAGAGAGAGTCTAATGCTATAAATCAAATACAAAACAAGAAAATAAAATTTATTTGTACCCCCCCCTCTCACTTTACCCGTTACAGTTACGGTTGAGAAATGCATGAAAGAAAGGAAATTAGTTTTAAAAAAAAGTTCACTTACCGGTAGATTACGATTTAAAAAAGTTTTCTCTTAAAAAGAAAAAAGGAGATTCCACTCCGCGGTGACTGCTGCCACTCGACATGTCTATATAAACTAACGCGCTCGATTAGGAGCAGAAATATCGCGAACACCCACCCCGCCATTTCTCTGCTCGACACCTCCTCCCCCCTCCGTGTTCCGACGTCAAATTATAGAAGCACACACACACCCGGCCCCCCCTCTTTGTATCAACCCCCTGTCCCGATTCTGTGAAGAAAAAAATTATACATTTATATACAGCTGCACGCGCATAAAAAAAAAAAATTCTATCATTCCCACCCTCCCACGTGACCCGCGACGCCTGTCCGGTACTGCCCTCTGTCGGCGAAACATTCTTACGAAAAAATTAAAAAATTAAAAAATAAACAACCGCGTTGAGGACAAATATTCATACAGACGGAAAATAATAATAATAAAAAAGCTGGCGAACCCCTAAGTCGGCGTCGGTTCCGCTAGATGGCGTTACCGCTGCGCGCCCATTGGCCCGCCCCTCCGCCCAATTAGCGGTTCGCGGGAGGCGGGGCGTGTCCGGATCCGCCCCTTCCCGCCTCTTATTGGTTCCCCCGCCCCAGTGACGGACAACCGCGCTCGTCCAGTGGGGTGCCGGCATTCGGGTCGTCTGCCACAGTGGATTGCGGTCGCAACGGAGGAACGTCGCACATTTTTGGGGAAACGAACAAATCGAACGTTCGCACCCGGTTTCGTTCCATTTTAACACCAGAGTTTTATTTTTCGAAAAGTGCTGTGCATTCATCTATCGTCCGGCTGTCGTTTTGTGTGTTTTTGCGCCTCGCACACCCACTTTTTTTTTACGCCGAAAAATCGTCTGCGTGGGGTGCTTTTTTAATTCACTTCTTTTCAATTTTTTTTTCTGCCGCCACTGCATCCGCGCCTGTGTGCCGTTTTTTTCCCCCTCCGCCCTTGGTTGTTGTTGCTGCGATTTTGATCTGCTGCTGCCTCCACCCCCCTTTTGTTCCCGAACGTGAAGAGGAGAGAGAAATCGTCTGCAAGAGCGTGGAACGTAACGGCTTTTCATGGCTGGTTCTGCTATTGGGGTGAGTACTGCTTCATTTCCCCCCCCTTTTCTTTTCACTGTTGTTTGCTTTGTGTGTGTGTGATGGTATGTAAACAGGGATGACCCCCTTCATCCCATCCTCCACCCTAAACTTATTCTTATTTTTGTTCGACGTTCTATTCTGACCGGTATTTTATTCGAATTTCGGTGATTGGAATTTAAAATGAGTTTTTTACTGTTACCTATTTAGGAAACTCTCGAGCTTCGCTCCTCCATATTCCGTTCCGTGGTGTTCTTTCGAACGTGTTCGGAACTGGCTCGCGAGTCCGAGGGGGTGGATCTGCCCCCGTGGAGTCGAACCACCCTTTCCGTGTCAGCCTTTGACAGCCGGCAAGATTTATCGCCCGCTGTCAAGCTTACACGCTCTCCGTTTCTCTAAATTTTTTTCGATTCGATTGTGAATGATTTCATCAGAACGTGGTTCAACACGCTCTCGGACATTACAAACTTTATCGAGTTGCCAACGATAAAAAGACAAATTGTTTGTTTAAAAAAAAAAATCATTGCGACTTGCCGACAGATTGACACATTTCTACGCTCTGTTGCACATTATTCTGCACACACCCTTTTAGAAATTTGATTTAGTTGGGGTTTGTTTTTTCAGTTTGATGCTCGGTCGTTTGTTTATTTTCGAAACTTATAAAACAGTCTTTAGTAATCTGTGAACCTATTTATATAGATATATTTTTAGCTTTAAAAATGACACTACTGCTAAAATATGCTTAACATTTGTTTAAATTTCATCCAATTTTTTTGATGAAATATGAAAAAAAGTTGTTTTATTCTTTGCATTGTAATTCAGTTCTTGAATTTTTTGAGTTCGATTGAATAAATGAAAGCTTTATATGGGAGAAGTTTTGGGATTTTTTAGAGCATTATAGCAATATGAGAGGCAGAGCAAAATGACTATTATTGTAACTGATTAATTGAATAACGGAAAAAATAGTAATAAATAAAAAAAAAAGTACATACAAAGGAAAAGTCTCATCCAAATTATTCAATAAAAATTCAATAAATTTTTAATAACGAGAAAAAATAAGTTACACTATGCTATTTACAATTAAATCTGAAATTTAATTATGAAAATTTGAGTAAACAATGGACGAATGAGAAAACAGAAAAGAATAGGTTCGAACAAAATTTGTAATTTTTCAGATGAATTCCAATTGTCGACTTGAATATCGAACTGAACGCTCTGTATAGCGAAGGTTTGACTTTATATCGATGCATCTGGATGAAGCCACTTTCAACGTTCAAAACATTGAGCTTATTTGGTTTCTGTAAACTTATTGGTTTATCTTTTGGCTATCCTCCGAATTTTGGATTGAGCCAAAATGTTGCATTCTAATGACACGTGTGAATCGGGCTTTCAATTCGGGATAAATTAGTTCATTTTAATGAACATTGAATATTTAACCGTTCTTATTTTCTTTCTTTTTACTAGTGGCTCGTCCAGAACCTTGAGTTTTAGTGTAGATTTATTATAACTGCATGTAGAGTCTACCAAAAAACTTATGATATCATCCAATAAGTTTAAAAGCTTTTGTGAAGTTTTAAGTCTTTTAAATTCTAAAAGAGAATTTCCATCAGTTTAGTTTGCTGAAAATCAAATGAGTATTTAAGATTTCGTTCGTAATTTTGTTAACGTTTAAATACTAAACTTCTTTCGAGTTCAAATCAACGAAACAAACAGTTCGAAACTTTGAAATTGTCGATTATAAATTGAACTGAACATTTCATCCCGAACCAGTGTCGTACGCAGAATGTTTTCAGGGGGGGGGGGTCATAATGTTTTGAAACTACTAAAAGAAATTCGAGTATGTTATAGAACACTATTATTTCCCTCATTTAGACAGCTAGACAATTTTGACTTTTTATTGAGACAACATTGTTTAGTTAAAATTTGATTTGAGTTTTAAGTTTAAGAACATAATATTTTTTTCATAAAAAGAGGTAAAATATTTTGTTAAAAAGTAGGAATGAATCAAGCCAGAAAAAACTACTCATAATGTAACATCTACTTAAATAATAACCGTGTAAATGTGAATATTCTATAGAAAACCAACTAATTTGACCAAAAAATAAGAAAAAAATAACTTACCAACCAATAGGGAGTTAAACCTGTATACAAACAAGCTAAAAACTTATACACGATGAATATTTATACAGACACCAAAAAACGAGGTTTTTCTTTTTGCAAGTTCGTTTAAAATGTCTTCTGCAGATAGGGTAAATTGTCTATGATTTTCAAGAGCTCCAATCCATTCATTCTATTATTACCCTTTGAAGTCTTTCAACGGCGTAAAGTCGAAAAGGATCTTTCGTTTGCACTCGTTGAAGCAGGTAGAACTATCAATATATTTCTAGGAGTTTGGAAATGTTTGGTGAAAAAATTCTAAAAAATAATAGCCCGCATAATTTCTACTAAAATTTTTATTTTTGCCATCTTGTCTGAGCTCAAGAGGGGTGGGGGAGATAAACCCCTAACCCCCCCCCCCCCTTTTTTTTTTTGGGCGGGGGGGGCCCCATTGTTTTATTTTTTTTTTAAACCCCCCCCCCCCCCCAACACCCCTCTCTCGAACATTTTGTTGAATGATTAGATTTCTGAAAAAATTCTTAAACGTTAGTTTCCGTATGTATATCCCTCTCTGACATGCTAATATCATGCCTTGATGACGATATCTCAGTTTTGAATCGAATCTAAACATTCTATAGATGTCCAATTTTGTGGTTGGTTCATCGAATCTTTTTGGAAAAAAATATCTATAAATACACAGCTTTGTAGTTTGTTTTTATGAAATTTTGTTGCCAACCAGTACAGAAACTCGACTTGCAAATCCGTTCTTGATTTTGAGATTTTCTCTGAACATCCACTACACTTTCACTAAATTATTCTTTTTAAAATTTTATTTTAAATACCTATTAATTTTACTTTGTACAGGTATTTTTCTTTGCTAACAACTGGAATTCTTTTCATAATTCACTTGTTTGGGGGATAAATGCTTTTGTTTTTAATTTTAGCCTTTAATGGAGATATAATATGATTAATGCAGTGGACTCCGCTTAATGTGGTCTCGGTTCATGTTATCGATCACTTGTTGTTATCGCAATCACTGGGTCCCGATTTTCACCATTTATTTGTATTTAATTAAAATGATCTCTTTATGGGATCGTGACATCGGTTCATGTTATTAGTTTTCAAACCTCATTTTAACTGGTAAAGGAATATTCACAATCTATTCAGAAGGAACCCATTCTTTTCTAATTCCCCAGAATTTTCCACTTCCACCTAAGGAAAAGTTGAAAGAACAAAGGAGTGGGGTCTTACACGTTCCTGAAAATTTTCAGAAGCACGCACACCCTGCTGATAGTCAGTGGTTGTCACATAAGCAGAAGGCAACACATTCTTATAAGACACAAAGCGAAAAGATTGAACGTTAAAACAAAAGATCGAAATTCTAAATCGTTATGACAGGTTGATGATGATGACGAACCATTTATCCACGAGCTTCTTAGAAAAAATCGTAGACAGCCAAGAGTGAATCCATTTTTTAAATTATGCATACAATTCTCATGTTTTAAAGGATAATACACAGTAGATAAATATAAGGTGTCTTTTTTCATTTTGTTTTGAAATGTAGTACGTGTGAATTAAAGTGGGGGAGGGTAAATTTATCTAATTATGAATATCGTTTATTGTTATCAATCGGTTATTGTTATCAGATCACGGTGTCGCAAACTGACCCCATTAAGCAAAATCCACTGTATTTTAACAGCTATTGTGCATTCGAACTTAACAGTTTTAAAACAAAGATGCCGATCAGAGATACGACGGTTAGAATGTTCGAACATTTGTTCTATACTTTCATTTAGTTGTCACTGATTCACTAAATTACCCGTTATGAAATTATGATGTGTATAAATTGTAAAAAGTTTACAAAATATTCTAATGCTTACACTTAAAATATTTCGGGAAAGATCCAGAAGTATGAGAGCACCCTCCCCCCTATGAATTCTTTTTTGCTTCTAAATTTTTGATGTGATAAGTAAAAATATGTGTAGTGTTTTATAATAAAATATTTTGTATAAAGATGTTTAGTAAACCTTTATACGAAATACAAAATGTTACAAATGAACAAAAAGATACAATATACAATAATATACAAAATATCACATTAATATTTTGTATTAATAAACTAAGTATTAATGAGATATAAATATTTAGTTTTTAAAAGATATGTCTCAAAAGATGAAGTAAATGAATTTCATTTTTTATAATTTGGTGTCTATTTTTGTATTATTATAAAAAAAGTACTAGTTGAATTAACTGTGTTAAATAATTTATAGATTATTAGAAGTTTTGTTACACATTCGTTGTAAATGAAGCAGAACACTTTGTTCGAAATAACGAATCGATAAAGGCAGTTAGTTATATAAAAGTTTTATATAGAAGTTCAGAAGGTACTATGTTCCTTTAAAATTGAATTTTCATTGATACCGCGATGTTTTGTGGTCGATGCAGTAGA
>JAGEOH010001066.1:0-12500 GCA_032207245.1 Pardosa pseudoannulata
TACCCCGGGCGCCCCTTAATCGGATTCGGGCGCCGATATGGTCTAGTGGCAAGCCACACAAGCCAGATTAGCATCTGGATAAATATCGCGCGACGAGACTGCTGTGGCCGGCCCCCCCTCCGGGCGAGCGTCGGAATGTATTCGGCATTCCTCCTCGGATATCCATTTTTCGAAACAAAACGTTCTCCTAGATTACAGGTGTGTGTTTTGTGTAGCGAGCGCATCTTCAGAAAATTGCTGGCTTCTACACTTCCGGTAATGGTCGTAAGAGGGTGAGCCTGCTGCGAGATTTTTACAAAAGCGATTTTCGGCTTTAAACGAAGGACCATTTATGAAATCCGACGAACGGCTCGAGGGGGGCCGAGAACGTAGAATTCTCGGAAAAACACGAGTATTTTACCCTTTTTTTAGTTTAAATAACTAAGTGTTTTAAAAGCGGACGTTCTGGTTAAACGCGTGTTTTCGAGATGATGACTCTTTGTGACGTTTTCCGACATTTTTTTTGCCTTCATTCTAACGGGAGTTCGTTTACCCCCGAATTATTAGTTTGCAAGAAAAAAGAAGGAACGTATGGCCGAATTCTAGCTGATGGAAGTCTTTTTACAACATCCACTACTCTATAATAAAGACTAAAACATTCACATTCAATGTTGGAACTTCAAAGCAAATCATGTGCTTCGAATGGAAAAGCGAGAATACTCAAATAGTGGACAACGCTGGGCTGGTAAATTAGTTTCGAATAACCATTCCACCATTGGGAAATAGTGCCTATATATACAGCTATCACCCGTCTCCGTGCAAGATAGTATTCGAAAGATAGTCGATTCGAAATAGATTCATAACTTACCCCCAAGGTATACAATCTTAGTATTATGTCTGTATGATTGCTCCGCGTGATTCACCATAAATAAAAAAAGGAAATAATTTTGTACCATATTAAATTATTTAAAGTTTATTAAAAGAGATATCATAACAAAAAAGTAACAAAATGCATAAACTGCTTTCTTTTTGTGTTCTGTATCATTTAATCAAAATAACATCCGATAATTCTAAATTATTTCTTACTTTATTTTTAACTGCTAACAATAATACACAAATTAATTGAAAAATGGTACAGTTTGAAATCAAAAGGACGCATTTTTATTTTTAGTTGTCATTTCTAAAAATGGGAGTGTGCTTTCCTTTATAAAAGACTTAATGTATCGCAAATCCATATCCTTTTAAATAACAAATGCATGTGAAGAAATATTCGTCTTTATTTTTTGGAAATTTTGGATTTTATTTCTATAAATTAAAAGGGGTGTACATGGATTAAGAATTTTAGTGTAAGTTTATCTTCAAGCTTTAGATCTAGAAAATTCCCTATTGTATTATTTTTTAATGTATATTTTACAAAATTCATAACTTACCCCAAGGAATATACAAGCTTAATATGATGTCTGTATGATTGCTCTGCGTGATTCACCATGGATAAAAAACGCCAAAAAAATGTGTACTATATTAAATTATTTGAAGTTTATTAAAAACAGATGTCATAACAAAAAAGTATAAACTGCATTCTTTTTGTTTTTTGTATCAGTTAATCCGAATAATATCCGATAATTCTAAATTGTTTCGTAATTTCTTTTTAACTGCTAACAATAATACACAAATGGATTGAAAGACGGTACAGTTTGAAATCAAAATGACACATTTTTATTATTAGTTGTCATTTCTAAAAATAGGAGTGTGTTTTCCTTTATAAAAGACTTAATGTATCGCAAATCCATATCCTTTTAAATAACAAATGCATGTGAAGAAATATTCGTCTTTATTTTTTGGAAATTTTGGATTTTATTTCTATAAATTAAAAGGGGTGTACATGGATTAAGAATTTTAGTGTAAGTTTATCTTCAAGCTTTAGATCTAGAAAATTCCCTATTGTATTATTTTTTAATGTATATTTTACAAAATTAAACTTTTATGCAATGTATACGGTTTTAAAATAATTACCGAAATGATAAAGTTTCTAATTCAAAATATCACCAAAATATTTTGCATTCAGAAACTGTATATAGTTGTATAATCTTGGTTTCTAATTTCTTTTAGTAGTTTCAGAAAATTATGAACCCCCCTTGAAAAAATTCTGCGTACGCCACTGGTTTAGAGAATGACGTCACAGTACTAAAAACCGCCCATAATGTTTAAACGTCGTTCGTGTGCATCTCTAACGTCGTTTATAATTTTGGAAACACGTTTGCTACGTCTTTTTAAAGTTCAATTACGATAATTTTATGATCTGTGGTTTATTTTGATGGTAATATCTGATACCAAAGAAAAGCTTTAAAATAAAGTAAAACTAATTCGAATTTAAAAAATGGCTTCGAGAAGTTGCGAGTGATGTCAGAGATAATTCGTGTACCAGTTGTCGTGCATGTAGCTCTCGCCGTTTCAGCACAGTCGTGTTACTTTGCAAACACTCCTCTATATTAACTCTTTGAGGACGGGTGCATCATATATGTAACGTCTTTCAAACCGACTCAGAACGAGTATCCCCCATATAATAGCCTAAGTCTCGAATTTATGAAGCGGTTGGACCTGGAATGGATAGAGGCATCGATATTGGATTCTTAATGAGTTAGAATTCACTAAATTCAAAGAGCGTAAGCTTTATCTTCTCCTAAACTATCGATCCGATTCTAAAATAAATCGGAATAAATATGCTTCTTATCACAACAAAAAATACTGTCGTCTTTAAAACATTCGAAATCCACCCTTTCCCCCTTTTCGAGTGTTTAATGCCATTATTTCGAGCTCTGTTGTCCCCGGTTAAGAACAGACGATTCAATTTATCAATTTATTACATAACAAATAGGTAAAAATAATATTTGTTTCTAGCATTATGTCACTTCTTTTACCTTTTCATTTGATCATTTCTTATTTTAAGTTATTTAAATATCGTCTGCATTATTTTCCTACGTTTTATCACTGAACTTAGATATTACGGAAATAATTTTCTTTTATATTTGGCTTAAATAATAGATTAGGTACATATGAGATAATTTAAAATTGAATCATTGATTATTTTTTGTTACAAGATAATTCTCAGCCAAAAAACAAGCCCTTTTTTTACCTGCCTCATAGGGTACTTTATAATTCTGGAAAATTAAAAATTTTACTGATTCCGCCCTATGACGGGCTTTATGCTAGCATTATTAATGATATTTTAATTAAATCATTTAATTAGTATTTTTTTTTTCATTTCCACTAGAGGTAGCTCTATGTCTTTTATAAGTAAACTTGTCTACTAGAGAATCATCTGGTTCAATTTTAAAGATATTGTATATATGATACGGCCGTCTTTAAAAGAAGAATAGAAACAAGATCGTAACGGGAACGAATATAAAAAAGGATCTTCTTAAACGTGGATCCTATGATGAAGTTGAAACGTGTATTTTATGATTATTGTTCACCTTGAGCGTTGCAAGACTTCGTTTTACTTTTCCTGGTCAATTTCGTTTGCGGAAAAAAGACGAAAATCCCTTTGAATAATGTGATTTCCTCTTTACATTATCTGGGAAAGAGGAACCGATACTTAAGCGACAAATGTCAAGCGCTTAAGTATAGGTTCCAAGTCGATGCATCGCGTTCTCTTGCTGGAAACGAATGTTTTTAACACTTGTTCGAAACCACGGAACACTGGCCATCGCGTCACGTCTTGACCCTTTGGCATACGGAGAAAACGACATTCGACATGTCAATCAACTATTACGAGGGGTTCGACAATTTAACAGCACTTTCAAAATTGCCACGAAAGCGCAATTGTTATTTTTCAAGAAGGCAAGCGGATATTTTAGTTTCTCTGGCGCCCTTTAAAACACTTGGGGTTTAGCATCGGAACTTTTGGGTTTAATTTGAAATTGTTTGGGGGTTCTACGGTCTGTTTTGTTGATAACTCTAGAGGACTGGACCTATGACTTAGATCCGATTATAAGCATCCATTCCGGGAACTCCAAAGCTAACCGCGGCATGAGGAAGAGTCTAAAACAGAATAAGTGCTACATTCCAAGAAAGGTTGACTGTACGACAAATGGGAAGAAATCCACGACGGTGACAAAGCGGAAACAAGAAATATCGTTCTTCGGCCCTAAAAATGACTGCTATCTCCTTCGATTCTTTCATCCCGTTGCTGGCAGGGTTGTTCGTAGCCGTTCGGAATCGGCTCTAAGCAGAAGGCTCCGATCTCATGAGCAAAACAGTAGACTGTAGCTCTCCAAACTAAATCAAACTTTTGATACCTACCCAGACGAGTGTAAAACTTTATAAGACACTGCTGGAGAAGAGACTTCATTTTTGTCATCCTCAGGGAGGAGTAGATATTTGTTTTTGATTCCGAACCTCTCCTCCACCTGCAAAGTTCCGAGAAGACCCCCAGATGAATCCTTCACTAGTACTAGATTTCTCTAGTAAGCCTGCTAGGCGTATTTGTGTCTTTAAGTGCCGAGGTTCGTGATTTAGGAGGTTCGTTGCCTTTTGGAATTATTTTTATGCAAAAGATTCCGATATCATTATTCCTGGTGTAGAAACAGAAGTGGACTATTGCAATCCATACAAAACCAAAGTTCCCAGAAGACCCCAGATTTATCCTACACTAGTACTAGATTTCTCTAGTACGCCTGCTAGGCGTATTCGTGCCTTTCAGTGTCGAGGTTCGTAATTTAGGACGTTCGTTGCCGTTTGGAATTGGCTTTATGCACCAGGTTCCGATCTCATTATTCCTGGTGTAGAAAAAGAAGTTGACTGCTGCAATCCATACAAAACCAAACTGAAGTTTATGGAAATTTTGTATGCAATTAGTATTTTGTCGTTTATCTGTCACATTCTTTTCCCAGTTTGGAAACTCTTGGTCCCGTCTGCAAATGTTCTAAAAGTATCTGTTCCTATAATTGGCAACGTAGAATCTGAGAAATTGGATTTGAATGAAGGCGGTCCTTCCAAAATTATCAAGTAGCTCCGGTATCTATCACCTCCATGTAGCTAAAAGGGGTCCACTCATTCCAAGCATGTTTATATATACATCAAGAGTTTGGAATCTCTTTAGTCTCTTTCAGAAAGTTCGACCTCAAAGGGGAACGTCCCGTTCTGACACACAGAGGGTTCATTTTCGAAACAGTATCTCCGAGGTGCTTATATAGAGAGGAAGCTCCAGAAACAGCCACTAAGCTAGGAGGGGTGTCCCGGGGCATTTCGGAGGTTCCTTTTTGGATGGGTTCTTTGCGTGCACGGGAGAGAAACATCCTGGAACTTTTTGGAGAAGGAAATGAGCAGACGGTGATTCACTTCCACGGGATTTTTCTCGCCAGGTTATTTTATGCGAGACATGGCTTCTTTTTTCTTATTCCATTTTAGCACGCTTCGAGTTGAGTGGGTGCTCGCTGCAGATCCTCTGCAACCGCCTAAACTTGTCGGCTATTTTCCTTCCACGTTTACATCGACCTACATTGACAGACATCGATTTTGTAGCCTCGACCAAGGCTACATACATGGGTTTTGTAGTCTCGTTGTACATCGGTAGACATCGATTTGGGGTTGCGTCTGGAAGAAGATCAATTTTGTTTATCGTCTGAATTGGTAAAGTTTGTGTATGACCGCTTCTAAGTCGGCAAAGATCGAGTTTGGGGCACTTCCAAATCGACAAATATCGATATTTGTCCCCTTTAAAATTGATAAACACTATTTCGTCGCCGAAGATCATTAGCTGGGATCTCACGATCATTCTCTACGCAGGCAGGGGAAAGAGATTTATAACGCCCGGAAAGGATAACTGTATAAAACTATGCTAAAACTAAATTCCTTGGTGCAACAGTCCGACTTTAGGATTAAGAACCACTGTGCCAATCTCTGTTTCCGCATTGAGGCATATATCTCGGTTAATTGGTCATCCTAACGTCGAACAACGAGTGATTAGTTCCCAATTCTCAGTTTATCTAACCACTGAGGAGATAACCTGAATAAGTCTTGCCCAACTCGAGGATCGAACTCGAACCTGTGCCTCGCGAGCTCAGCATGCTACTTCTACAGCCGTCGTGCTGTTTGCATATATGTAAGGACTGCATTTTTAAATGTGACATGAGTTGAAGTGAGAAAAATTTTCTCTACCCTCCTGCTAACATGGATGTTTGTAACCACTCATTCGGCTGCAAGCAATCCCAGAGGACTTACACCAAAGTCGTTTAACGCTAACCGCGATTAATCGCAGTTTAAACGGGGAATCGTGTCCCACCATTGGTTAGCGCCGTGGGTTCATCGTGGTTAGACATTTGGTGAGACCAGCTCTTAGTGTGCTATTACAAGCCTCTTAGTTAGGTAGCATTGACAGTGCTCGTTTGCAGCTGCTAAACTGCGTTCGATATTTCTGCCTAATATGTTTAGCAATTATTGCTTCAAGTTAACATACTACAAAAGCTCTTTGCAAATTCCCCTTAAAAATAAATAAAGAGCAGAACTGTTAAAGCGGCGGTGACGTATAACAGAATGTCTGATCTATCTGAAAATATTTTTCATGTAAATAGGCAAGTTTTATAACAAAGCTGTAGGGAGTGGACAATTATTCTTCGTAATAAAAACAAATCGTGTGCGCGGTTCGGCTCGACCACCCTCTTCTCCCCGGCCGGTGGAATGCCCATCTGTTCTCTGCCCCCCCCCCCCGCCCTGGAATCTCGCTCGTTGCCAACCCACCGATACGATCTTAGCGGGGAAAATTAATGAGATGATGATGGCGACCGACTGCTGCTTCCCTTCCACAAGATTAAAAAATGGTGTTCGGCTTCGCACCATTTTCGAACAGATCGGGCGCCGAGGGGCCTCTCGGGTAATGGGTGCGGATAGAGTGGCCGACACACAAACATGTACCTGTGTTTGTGTACGTAATTGCTTTTTCTTCCGGGCTCTGACCGCAGTCTTCCGAAATCAAGGTTTGTGCTTTTCCAGAAAAGGATCAGTCTGACGATATCAGTTTGATCCCATTCTGGAGAAAACGAAGACAATATCTCCCGATATCATTTTATTCCCCGAGAAATGGGATCCGTATCCCAACATCTGTTTGCTTTTCTCCCTAAATGGGATCATTCTCTGCTTATTGTCTTTTTTCTTCACCAGAATGTCATTGTTCTTCCGATATCTATCCTATTTTTTCAGATTATGATCGGTCTCTTGATATCATTCTCCCTTTTTCTCCAGGATTCAATCGGTATCTCGATATCTCTGTCCTTTTTCTTTAGAATGTGTTTGGTCTCCCAATATCAGAGAACCTTTTGATCTGTCTCCTGATATCTGTGTATCTTTTTCTCCAGAATGCAATCGGTCTCCCGATATCAATTTATTCTTTTTCTCTAGCATTGAGTGGTTTCTCGATATGAGAAACCCGAATGCGATCTATCTCCCAATATAACTTTGTTCTTTTTCTCCAAAACGTGGTTATTCTCTCGCTGTCAAGCTCCGAGCCTGTGAACACGGTTTCCTGCTTTCAGTATCTGTTCTTCCTTTGATGTGACCATAGTCACACCTTATTGTGACACAGTGACAGTATTACACAGTCTTGTTTTACATACTGTGACCAGTCCAGGCTTTGAAGATCTGGTTATTGTGACAGTCTTCCCTCGTTTCTACTCTATTCTGGTCTCTGATGTGAGATTGCAGTATGGATGTGGACTTCAAACTTGGATAGCAATTCTTACTTCATTTCATTTCACAAACCGCTGGAGATAAGAATCCGATTCATTCCAACTAAAAGCCCATGGGGTATGACGGTGGTCAAGCGCATTCCATTTCTCAGTATACCACACCCTAGTTTTGTGGTCAGCTTTTCAGAAAAGACCACAGAGAGCGGTTGGACTGCGATTGACGCAATATTCTTTTTCGACATCAAACCAACTTTGTATGCAACAGAAATAAATAATCTACATGTCTAAAATCGGCGCCAATTCTTTTCCTGAGAAAAAATTGGCCGCATTCATTATTTTCATTTCGATTGTTAAAGGGAATATTTTGTGCCTCATTCGGATTTTCGAACCACGTTTCTCGTTAACGAGCGATTATAGAAACTACATTGCGACACGTTTGAAGCTGGATTTAAATATATATTAATGATATAGTACTTGCGTTAACTATTTCGAACGTGGAACCAGTAGAAAAATACGATTTGTTAAATTCGAAGAATATATCGTGCCATGTTTTCCTCGATCATTCTTATAAATAAGCATGCATAAGCATGAGCATGGCTGTCTAAACATCTCCCTGAATACTCAGAAAACGTGCATGTTAAATCTGTGGGTCTACAACGACAACCTGGGTACCAGGGTTAGAAAAAAATCTTGATTTAAAAAAAAAATTAAAAATCAGATTCATTTGATTTAAATCAGAATTCTTTTTATTTAAATCGGATTTCTTTGATTTTTTTCTGAATACTAATTTAAATGTTGTTTTTATGTTTTTTTGCAATATACATAGAATAGTTTGTTATAAGAAGTAACCTCTTATCTATCGAGTATATTCTACACACTGATTACCTAAAATTAAATATATAAATTTTAATTTAAATACATTCCATTATTTTGTCATTGGATAGTGCAAACTCAATAAGATGTCCATTTAAAGAACAAATTAAATATTCTTTTAATGCAAACTATTTATTTAAAAAAACAAATCCCAATGATTTCAATATTTTTTAAGCACCGAATCATGGATTTAATTGTTTCGATAAAAACCCTCGCTTCGATGCTTTATCTGCTCCTCATGGGTTACGAAGGCTAGAACGAACAATACCAAAAGAAGAAAACTGTCTTTCCATTCCAGAAGAGGAAGTCACAACTGTCGTTATTGTGTAGACAAACTGGATTTCCAGTTCTGTCATACTCTCTTTACCTCCCATTACATAAAATGAATTTCACTAGTCATAACTAGTCATTGTACCTACCCCTACTCCATACCTTTCTGATAACAACCCCTCCATCCTTGGAAAGCACGTGCTATCTGTTGACACTTATGTACTTATTGGTATTACTGTGCTGACGGATTCCCTGTTCTCCTGTCTTTGGAATAGAGGTTTTAAAAGAAGTGGAAAAAAAATTTAAACCAATGATTTTTTTTTCAAAAAAATCAACTGATTTAAATCATGCCAACCTTGCTGTGTATCACGAGAGATTTTCAATGGTGTCGGCAAGAATATTTTGAAATCACTAGGTATAAGTATGAAATTTTAAATTTCTGATGTGTTTCTTTGTTCACTCCTTTCTCTATATCGCCAAGCAATGGCCGAATAGATAGGGCGCTCCACTTCGGTACTGGAATTCGTGGGTTTGAATGGATTACCCCCATAAATATTATCAGACATTTTGTTTGCTGCTTTCATATTTTATAATTACTTCAGTTTTTTAAAACAAATTTTTAAATTAACATTTCTTAAGTTTACATTTGATGTGTTTTTAGGTGTGCAGCAAATATTTCCTGCTGTCCACTAAGACACTAGTACAAATATTTGTATATGTGTATATATAGATAATATATAGGTTTATATGAGTGTATGTCTGTCAATTTACAGGCATATTGACCGATGACTGTCGATTCACTGTTCTGGACAGATGGCTCCCTCAGATATTGCCACAATCCATTTAAAAATCAGAGTAATCGATCGAAGCGTTATCGATGATGGGATTCGAATGATAACGGTGACGAGCCGAAGATAATAATAAATATTCCAAAAAGGGACTTTTTTTTATACTCACTGATTATGATGTCATGCTTTCCGAAATGAAATGGGTAAAAAAAGAAGAGATTTCGGTACCGACGTCGGCAAGGAAATCTGCCAAAGCAGGCCGATCGGCTTTGCGTTTGGGGACACACAGGTGGCATACGTCACTTGCCCATCCATCATCCGCGACTGAAGTGAAATGAAGTGAGGAAGGCCGTAGACCTACGACGCGATCAGTCTGCGGAAAAAAATAATGTATATCATCGAAAGAGGGTCCGAAAGGTTCATCGACAATAGTCCGACCGAGACATTTCTATGAGTTCTTGGTACAATGAGGTACTCTAGCCTCTTGCGTCAAAGACGAGCATTTGGTAATGTTCAAGAAAAGTGGGATACAAAATCCTCGCCATCAAGTCATTTCTACATAGAGGCTTGTATGTTATCGTTATACTCTCAAATATCCTAGAAAACAGAAGTTGTTCTCTTTCGGAATGTGTCCACTTGGCATTCGACATCTGTCCTCCGGGTGTCGTACACTTTAGACTGTTACCCAAGTGACTTACTTCTTCTCAGCGCACTCAAGTTTCCACACCAATGCTTAACAGGCAAGAACAGGACGTTTCAGCTTCTTGCACTAAATAATGCCAATTTGACAAATCAGTGTTTCGACTTTTAGCCAGATACATCTCTACAGATGTCCATTGCCCAATAGTGTAAAGATCTTGTATTGCCCCCACCCCCTTTAAACCGGGAAAGAGCTGGAACGGCAAATTTACATAAAGTTTCACCTTGTCCGCTCCTCCAAATGGAGTCTACCTTTTTGGCTCTACACGTTCGACCGATGGACAAATTTTGTTTGAAAATGGAAGACGTCGTTGGACCAGTGGCGTAGCAAAGAGGAGGGTTCGGGGTTTTATAACCCATATAACAATTAATTTATATATATCCATATACAGTGTATATATATGTAATGTATATATAAAGTATAAAAATGCATATTTGTAATGTATATCTAATGTATAAAAATGTATATAGATATAATATGTAGTCATATACATATGTATATATGCATGTATACGTATGTGTGTGTGTATATATATATATATATATATATATAATATGTATGTATATATATGTATGTATACAGATATATATGAATATATGTATGAATGTGCACATGAGTACATATGTATGTGTGTATGTATATATATATATATGTATATATGTGTGTATATATATTATATATATATATATGTAGGTATGTATATATATATTTATATATAATGTGTATATATATGTATATACATATGTATGTACATATGTGTGTATATGTATATATGTATATATATATGTGTATATTTGTGTATATATATATATATGTGTGTGTGTGTGTGTATGTATGTATGTACAAATATATGTGTGTATGTATGTATATATAAGGATATGTATGTGTGTATGGATTACGATTGTGGCTTTTTCCCTTCATCTGCGATGCTGGTTAGTGACTGGGTCACTTTCGAAGACGGAGCAGCGTGTTCGAAGGATTGCAAGCATTCGATAGTCGGGAGGCTCCGTAACAAGAACAAATAAATAAATAAAAAAGTCGGGTGCAACATATTTTGTGTTGAAACTCTGTCGGGGCAGAGGCGAGATAATGCAACGCCGAACGTGAGATAAAGAACGAGTGAAAAGGCAGATGCTTCGAAAAGTGGGGGAATTGAAGCCATCCCTCCCCCCCTTGCCACGGAGGAAAAATATTCGTAGATTACGATCTGGAGAAACACGGCTTCCAAGAACTCTCGAACAGGAGGGAGGGGAGTGAATTTATATAATGAGATTACACGCGTTCATTATTCGACCTTTTAAAGAAATAAATAAAGAGGGATGCGCGCGCAATTATCTCCACTCGAGAAGGAGGGGATCTCTTGCCCTCGAGAGGGGGTGGCGCTACAAACGGACTCCGGGGTGCCTCGGATGGTTTGACAGGGTCGAGAACGTTGATATATATATATACACACACACACACACACACACACACACATATAAAGTTCTGTGCAGTTGTGTTACATAGAATGTATGTCTGATGGAATATTAAAATATTTCAGCTTATATATAAAATTAATGTATAATATTTATTTATATAAATATTTTTAATATATAAAACGGTAGGTAGGTATGTATATAAAATTTCTCTCCACTCACCCAAGTGCCTGTTGCTGACGAACCTCGATGTACCGGTTTTTGAGGGGACAGAAATGGGAAAACAATAAATGCGGGAACTTCGTCGAAATTTTTTAAAATGTGTGTGTATGTATGTGTATATATATATATATGTATGTATGTGTATATATGTCTATATATATATATATAAATAATATATATAATATATATATATATATATATATATATATATATATATATATATATTTATATGTATATATTGTATTTGATAAACCTAAATTGAAGTATGTAAAAATTTACATATTCGTCGCTAGTTTTATAAAAAGATATTTATTTATTGATAGTATCAAAAGACAACTAGATATTTATAAAATTTATTTATTGAAGTTCTATATACTTGGGGTATAAATTAATTCGATTATTTCTATGTTTCTCAGAACGCGGTTTCCATAGAACGCGTTTATTGATTTGAATTAATTCTGAGTTTCATATATAACGGTTGCCATATAACGTGTACAAATGAATTTGCATTGAATCGAAGTTTTTTGTAAGGTACTATGAATCGATGTGATTTATTTTATTTCTATGTTTC
>JAGEOH010001066.1:17500-25000 GCA_032207245.1 Pardosa pseudoannulata
ATATATATGTACATGTGTATATATATATATGTATATGTGTATATATATGTATATATGTGTATATATATATGTATATATGTGTATATATATATGTATGTGTGTATATATATATGTATGTGTGTATATATATGTATATAATATATATATATATATATATATATATATATATATATATATATATATATATATATATATATATATATATATATATATATATATATATATATGTATGACATGTCGTGATCCAGAGTTAAGGCGAATGGACAACAGTCTTCTTGATAATAAGTTTATTAAACCATCGTTAAAGTAAAACTTGAGACACGCGTAGAGTGTTGTTGACAGCTCCATGTTCACGCGTTGACTGAAACTTACCTGTTTGAAAGCTCATAAAATTCTTTCAAATATCTTTTCACCAGACCGGATGATCCCAAAAGCTTACGGGAGCTTGGGTCTTTTTCATTTGTTTTATTATTATAAAAGAGTTCTCTTTTTAAAATCGTTTTTAACTCATATCTAACAACCCCTTTTTTAGACCTGACACACACACACACACACACATATATATATATATATATATATATATATATATATATATATATATATATATATATATACATATATATATATATATATATACATATATAATGTCAATAGTAAGGCCAATGGAATAATCAGTAATGCAATAATGGTAAATCATATCTTTATTCAAAGTAAAGTTTCTTTTTGAAGGCGTCACTTGAGCCATTTTCATTTATTCGTGGCGGAGCTAAGCGTGGAGTATGTTGACAGCTCGATGTCTACGGGCCAACTGTCAGTTATCGCTTCGCTAAATCATCAAATTCTTCAAATATCTTTCCGCTTGTCCGGATGATCCTAAAAGCTTAAGCAAGCGTGGGTTTTTTTTTTTCATTTATTTTTTCCGAAAAAGTTCCCTTTTAAATTGTGTCACACACACTTAATTTTTCACAAATCCCCTTTTTAGACCTGACATATATATATAAGACGGACTTCTCGATGGGTGGTTGCAGTCATGGCCCCTAAAAATGACACCGTATTATCTAAAGACCTTTATTAAGATAACGTTGGAGGACGGGTTCCCACTTCATCCTAGGGACAGGAGAGACGGAGGGGTTGGCTAGCATGGAGTTATAAGTAAAAATACCCTTATCACCTGGGTAGACATCTGTGGGAAAATATCTCTAGAAAAATCTGCCTCCGACAGCATGTATCTCCTTTTTATTCGGAAATTTCCTAAATTGTCTGCTAGGGCCATGTAGGATTATAATGGGTCAGACCCCTTCTCTGAGGGCTTAAACGGTAGCCCCAGTGTTCCATTTAGGTGAGGGGTTAAAAAGGGGAATGCAAAAGGACGCGGGAAGTTTTAGCCCTTGATTCAAGTTTAGAAAACCCCTGAGAATTTTCCTTTTATATATATATATATATATATATATATATATATATATATCTATATATATATACATATATATATATAGATTGTATATGTATTATATGTTTTTTTTATAGGAAATGTATATGTTGTATAGTATGTATATTGTGTATTAATGTTTTTTTTAAAATGTATTTTTTTATAGGAATGTATATTATGTATATGTAAATATGTTATATGTAATATATATATATATATATATATATATATATATATATATATATATATATATATATATATGTATATATATGTATAATATATGTAATATGTATATATATATGTATATATATATGTATATAATGTATAAATATTACTATATGTATATATATAATAAAAGTATATATATGTGTATATATATATGTATATATGTGTAATATATATATAAAAAGTGTATATATATGTTGTATATATATATATATATATATATATATATACTATATATATATATATATATATATATATATATATATAATTGTAGATACAATATATATCAGTATATATTTAATTTTTCGAACTAATAAATATGGAAATTGTTACATTTTAGTATGTAATATTTGTGATTAGTCAATGTTTTCTTTTTTTTTAAACTTGTGTTTACAAATTAATACAGGAATTAATTTTACATGTATATTATATGTATAGAGCAATCATTATGGGTTAAATCCCCTTCGCTCCTCCGCCGCTATACATATACGCATAAAACCAAGACAGTGCAATCATGCCGTCAATTATTTGACGAGCCAAAAAGAATAAAAAAAAAGGGTCGAGACAGTGACGACGTGAAATGACATTGAGACGGAGCGAAAGAAAAGCGTCGGGCTCAGATTCCTCGTCGTGTGTCACAAACCGTTCGTCACCACTTGACCCCGACTGTCACTCGGCACTTCCTTCCACAGATCACTTCATCATCTCCACTCCGTCACATACATGTCTGTGAAGATATATATATATGTGTGTGTGTATGTATGTATCTATCTATCTATCTATCTCTCTCTCTCTCTCTCTCTCTCTCTCTCTATATATATATATATATATATATATATATATATATATATATATATATATATCGTGATCCAGTGTTAAGGCAAATGGGGAGCAGTGTTTCTTGATAATAATAAGTTTATTAAATAATCATTTCATTTAAGCAAAACATGCGTTAAATTAATTTATTTGTCGAAGACACGTATAGAGTGTATTGGCAGCTCCATGTCTACGCGTTAACTGACTCATATGGGTTCGCTTGATCATCAAATCCTTCAAATATCTTTCCGCTTGACCGGATGATCCCAAAAGCTTACGCGACAGTAGATCTTTGTCATTTATTTTATTATTATTAAAGTGTTCTCTTTTTAAAATCGTTTATAACTCACGTAATTTCGAACTACCTCCTACTACTTTAGACCTGTCATATATATATATATATATATATATATATATATATATATATATATATATATATATATATATATATATATATATATATATATATATATATATATATATATATATATATATATATATAAACTGTAAATATATGCATATGTGCTTATGAGTAAAAATAGGAAATTTGTGTATTGTAATTCATATATAAATGTAAACATGTAAGATATGTATCTCTATACATATTTATGTATTCATGTATGAAATTATTATATATATATATATATATATATATATATATATATATATATATAATTATAAATACATGCATATGTGCTTATAAGTAAGAATAGGAAATTTGTGTATTGTAATATATATATAAATGTAAACTTGTAAGATATGTGTCTCTATATATATATTTATGTATTCATGTATGAAATTGTATTATATATATATATATATATATATATATATATATATATATATATATATACAGACACACACACACATATATATATATATATATATATATACATACACACACACATATATATATATACACACACACATATATATATATATACACACACATATATATATATATATAATATATAAATTACATATATTCAGACTCATACTTTTGATTATAAATACTTGTGTGTACTATTGTATATAAGTAAATATCCATATGCATATGTATTTTTTATTGTACATATGGTTAGAAACATAACTATCTATATAATGTTTTGATGTATATCAGTTATACAAATAATATATAGTAATAAAAAATTTTAGTCAGATGATTTATACTTAGTATGAAAAGAAACGGTACCTATTGTTTTAATAAATTCCGTTGACATTCTATTTAATTTAAAAAAATTTCTAAACTCTACCCTACATTTTGCTGACCTAGTTTTCCTTTTTTATTTCTAGGTACGTATATCTCATTTTGGATTTTATACATAATTTGAATGCTGTGTTCTGTCGAATGGTGAGTTGTGTCTACATTCCTAAATATTTTGTATATTAACGGTAGATCAAGATATGTATATATACTGCCTGTTGATCAGTTGAAAGCTGTGTTGGCGATGTGTTTATTTAAAATTATAACGCCTGTTGGAAGAGGGACGGGTGAAATTTGTGATTAAAAAGGGGGGTCAAATGCCCCATCTCCCCAGAGAAGGGCATTTGAGTGTTTGAGGTTTCATTCATATTTTAATTTTCTGGCCTGACTTTTGGCCTCTCAGTAGAAACTCCCGAATGATGCCCTTGCCGGGGCTATTTTTGTGCAATTATAAATATATGCTCAATATAAATAATGCTTATAAATAATGCTCTCTCTCTCTCTCTCACTAAATATATATATATATATATATAGACATTTTTTACAGGTGTATTATAAAATATATGAAAATTAAAAAAAAATTAAATTTTATAATCTTTTCAATCCTATAGAAAGGTGGCCGAACGATGGTCTATTGGTTAGAGTGCTGGCCTTCGGTACCGGAGTTCGTGGGTTCGAATGCCACAGTGGCATGGATGTTCGTAGCCGTTCGGAATCGTCTTTAAGCTGTAGGTCCCGGTCTCATGAGCCCTCGTGTTGCAAAAAGTAGAAGGTAGCACTCCAAACCAAACCAAACGTTGTTTCTTCAAATTTATAATTTTTTTCTCGCAGATGTTTTAAAATTTTATTTACCTGTTTGTGTAAGACCCCATTTTCTTGAAGCCACTTAGATCGTCTGAAATACCTCTTCCTACAATGGCTATATACTTTTTTTTAATATAAACATAACTTATTTTCAAAAAATTGCTCTGTAGTTTTATCTACAAAATTATAGAATAAAAATGTAGGTATATTTTGCGTATTCGATTGTTTTATTTCCATGCTCCTATCTCTTCGTCAATTGATTTTCTCTTTAGTTCTGTAATTTCCAGCTTTATATTCTTTTTTCCAAACTCGTTTTGTATAAGTTTCGTTAGCTGGTGATATAAACTTGCTTACAGAATAGCTAATTATGATAATTATTAATTCTCATAATTCTGAAAATGAATGCGCTGAAAATGGTTTGTTAAATATTTGCTTGTTCTCTTTTTTTTTATGTGTTTCTTTTAAATAAAGCCCAATAAAATCGTACAAAACAATTTGCAATGTTTTTAAAGAAACTTTTATATATTTAATATACCGCATAGGTGCCAATGATTCTTATATACGAGGAATTTTTCTCCTATTTTTCGGTGTGTTTACGATAGAAATATCGGAAAACTAATTCTACCAATTTTTAGCGATATAGTCTAAAATCCTTAAAAATTCCCCTTCAATCTTTTCATTTCTCTGTCAATAATTCTGTATTCCAGCAAGAGATAAAATGTGAATATTTAGCTAAGTAAAAAATAATAAGAGCTGATTTTAGACAATCTCTGTCTAATAAAGCATTAGAACGGTTAATAAATTGAGAAATGCGTTAAAAGTTTAAAAATGTTTTGAAAATGAGTTTGACAAACCATTTTTGAAAATAGCAAAATCTTGTAGACAACATATGGAAATGCTAAAATCTAATATGCTTTATATATTGGATAAACAGTATTACAATTTTTCCCCTTTATAATTATGTTATATATATATATATATATATATATATATATATATATATATATATATATATATATATATATATATACTAAAAATATTTCAATAAACAGAATTATTTTACTTTTAAAGCATTTGTAAATACGAAATTAATATATATTTCATAGATTAAATAAACGTTGCCTTTTTCCCTATTTTTCCCTTTTTAAAGTTTATATTTTTATCTACCAAAACATTATGACAACCTGTCAATAACGAGTTGGCCCACCTTTGGCAAGCAACACAACTTCAACCCGCCTTGGTATGTATGCCACAAGACCTGGTACATGGCCGGAGCCAGATTGTACCAGATGTATAAGCAACGGTTACAATCCGATATATTGTGAATGGGTGGTATTTGAACTCTGAGCTGCCATCCCATAACATCCCAAAAGTGTTCAATCGGAGTGAGATCCGGTGAGTTAAGCTGCCAGAACATTAACTGGAATTCAGCACCATGTTCCTGGAACCACTACACAATTTTGGCCTTGTGACATGGGGCGTTGCCCTGTTGGAATCCCTGTCGTCTACTGCTGGTTTCACCGTCCTTCATCCACTTTGCATAAATACAAACAACTGTAGATCGCGAACAACCCACGAGTCGTGCCGTTTCGGAAGTACTTGTTCTGAGCCATTACAATCTGCCCTCTATCCAAATCGCTTAGATCCGCAGCCTTTCTCATCACACACAGAAGTGAGTGAAAGAAGGATTCTTCAGACTCTCCAACAGCCGTTAAATACCAATTCCACGTCATCCAGGCGAGTTTATTACAAAATGTTGGGTTGGTCATAATGCTTTGGCTCTTGAGTGTTTTGCTTATAGTCTGATAAACGTTATGAAAAAATTACACGTTATATTCTATTTGTGATACAGGGTAATCTAACTTCACTCGAAAGTAAGAATTTAAATTTGTCTTTGATATGATCAAAGTTAAATAACAAAACGCAAAATATTTGTTCAGAAATTTAAAAAAAAAGCGCAAACTTTTAAAGGGCTTATAGTTTATCGATGAAACCTCTTTATAGGGTCGTCCCTCATATATATATATATATATATATATATATATATATATATATATATATATATATATATAATATATATATATATATATATATATATATATATATATATATATATATATATATATATATATATATGGTTGAATGAATAGGAACTCTTCCTATTTCGTTACCGCCTATATACTCGCATATAGGATCCCTTTGAGTTTTGTACAGCTGTATGAATGAGCGAGAAATGACAGCAGTCAAAATGGAGTATGGGAGTATCGATAATGATCTGGCAACTCATTCGAATGCGTCTGTTGCAGAAAATCGAAATACCATCAGAAGGGATGGCGAAACCGAATCAGTGACGCAAGTGGCAACACTAAATGACACTCTAAACAGTCGAGAAACATTTTAAAAGTATAAGTAACCTAAAGAGGAGTGTTTACTTTTTAACGACAAAAATTCTATTTTATACCGGACATCTTAAATCTTATCTCTTATTTTACATAATTTTATCTTGTGTCTTATCTTTCAACTAGCTTCAAGTACCCGTCTTTGCCCGGGTTTAAAATAAGGTTTTCTGTAGAAGCGTACACTGTTTATTTGCATGCAATAGAAAAGTACATTTATCTTAAATCAATGTGAGAGACAACATTTTTGGCAGTTCCATTTGGAGTGTGTTCCTCTTTGTCCACTCTGGAGAAGGTCACATACAAGGCCCACGAGAAAAGCATGGTGTCTGCAAGTCTATACCAGCAATCCCAAGAGACTGGCCCTGTGACTTGGTAGAGCACAGTTTCAGAGGGAACTGTATTCTCTTGAATTGTACTGTGTAGTCTGAGGGAATGATAGGTATTCTTGGAATGAAGACGTCCTCACCCTTACCACACACTCTGTGAGTACTGTGGCTTGAATGACATGTTTCATCCGCTTTTCCACGATTAAACTTTTGCCACTGCACAACCTGGGTGCATCCCTATTTGGGATCAGCATTATTGGAGCACCCACTTTCAGAATCAAGTTGTGGGCTTGCATATCA
>JAGEOH010001067.1:0-25000 GCA_032207245.1 Pardosa pseudoannulata
GCGAAACAGCAGGAGGGTCGCTTTTTGTCTACTGACGCGGATGAATCCAATAATTCCAAAAAGTTTCATCTTTGTGGCAGCAGAGGATAATTTTCCCTCTTAAGTGAGACGTCAAAGAATTCATTTAAAATCGAATGTCAGCTTGTCCGTTAGGGTGATCTTTTCTGCTACGGACTGTCCATTGTAGGCTTTGTTCCCCCAAAAGGATTTTCCTTTCTGAGATCATTATTTTGAGAAGAGGTTTATCTCGTCCCTCCGGTGCACACCTGCTTGGTTGCGCTTTGTTCCATACCCCTGGGGAGGTTTTTAAACTAAGATACGGACAGGCGGACAAAAGGTAAATCCATGGCTACTGGTAATCAACACGACAATATCTATGGATTGGGATGAAGCACGTAGCTATTTTCAGGGGAGTAACTAGTGTGTGTGTGTATGTTCTTCAATGGTACATCAGCTCAGGATGGACCACGGCGTCCGGTAGAACTGAATTCCAGGCAGCCCTCTTCTTGGACAGACTTCTCCAGTTTTTGACTCCGAGGACCTTCAGATTGGATTCAAGTATCTCGATCCACCAAATTTTCGGTTTCCCCCTTTTTTCGGGCTCCATTTGGTTTAGTATGGAATATCCTTTTGGTGGCTCGGTCATCTTCCATTCATATTTATATACATATGTATGTATACATATGTATATAAATATGAATGGATATATATGTATATATATATATGTATATATGTATGTATATGTATGTATATGTGTATATATATATATATATATATATATATATATATATATATATATATATATATATATATATATATATATATATATATATATATATACATACATACATTGATAAAATATTAGACCGATAAATCTAACTACAACTTTACTATTAATAAAATTTGTAACTGGAATACATGCTATTATAAAATATATATAAAACACCCATATTATAAAATATTCAATTATTTAAAACGCAGTGAACGGCTCCACAGTAATCCAGTTCTGTTTCATTCTGATTTTAATCTTTATTTAGAATTAGCTTTAAACGCTCACTATCCCCTACTTTTTATTTATAAACAATTAAATAATTATTTTCAAGTAGATATTAATTTGGATTAAGTTAATGTTTCCAATTCTCGATTAAAACTGTCATTTTAACTGACACAGTGACAGCATAAATACTGGATGAGTTAGCTTTCTGTATAGCTTTATAAATGCTTTGTTCTTCTAATTCATATTTTCATTTCATATTTTTCAAGTCTTTTGGGTGTAGGGGAACGTTCAGGGCTGTTCAAACAATTGTTTTAACTGTGTATGGAAGTCGTAAACCTTCCACATCAATCCATCTTTCTTCTTATCCGTTTTACATTTATTGGGCTTAATGGAGTTACAATGTTTTGGTTCCGGTTTATTATATATATATATATATATATATATATATATATATATATATATATATATATATATATATATATACATAACACACAAGGCCGGGGCTAGTAAGTGTGCAAAGTGTGCATGCATACAGACAAAACCAAATTCTAAGGCGTCCGATGGAATAAATAACATTAATATGAGAAGTGGAGTTCATTTTAGTTAATGAATTTAGAATATCAATTTCTTTTTGACTTTTCGCGTTCTATGATAAATGTTGTCATAGATCCAGGTTAATTTTACATGAATATTTTGTTATGTTTTTGTTAATTAAACAGATTGGTTTGATGTATATTAAGTGCCCTCTACCATTATGTACTTACAAAACTTGCAGTATGTACACAAAAATTTGCTTTACTTTATTTTGAGGAAAAAATTAACTTTGCTGTTATTGTGTGGAGATATTAATGTAAATATATTTGTTAACATTTAAACTACAATAATTAATTTACCACGAAAACAACACAATAGTTTTGTGTTCCTGTACGCAGAGTTCACCTCATTGATAGTTTCAATAGAAATTTCAAAATGTGTTATGGAATCCAATAATTTTATACAAATTTTGTAGTGTCATAGCATTTAAAATTTTCACTTTTTTTATATAGTATATATAAAAAAAGTGAAAATTTTACATAGTATTCAATATTTATACATTATTAAATACATAGTATTCAATATTTATACATTCACCATAAAAAAAACATTGTAGCATTAAGAAAATTATTTTAGTGAGATATAAGAAAATCCAATACTGTCTAAAACCCAGCACTTTCATCTGTCGAGTTATTTTTACTGTTCTTCAACAAAGATTATAGCAAAAATTTCATGACACATTTTCGGTGCTTGTATAATATTTCATAAATTACTTTTTATACAAATTCTTTTTACGTTTACACATATTTAATATTGTATACAAAATGCCTATTATATATCCAAAAAATATTTAACAAATAGAAATCAACGTTGAAAAGTTCAAAGATATGAAATGTATGAAATATCCCGGAATGATCCTATTATTAGTTTGTTTTTCAACCCCCCCTTCGAAATCGAGAGAATGTTCAAACATCGAAGTAATAAAAGATATAACTCTTTGAACCCCGACTAAAAATTAGTTGGCTGATCTCAGCTAGTCTTTCACCTTTTTGGACCATGAGCTTTGGTCACCAGTCGAAGAAGTAACTTTCTAAGGAACTTTATTAAGAATTGTTGTTCTTGATCATCTTCTCCTTAACGAGTCTATCTCGACAAATGACGGTGTTATTCCACAATTCTCATTTACTCTTTATAGATCGGTATTATACTCATTGATCTCCTGAGGAATGGAAAAAATACTTCGAATCTTTGGGCACCTATGAAATGAACCTGGCTGTTCTTGGCAAACCGTCTTCAGAAATTGCAAATCCAAGCAGTCAATGATGTAACTCTTCGAATCCCTACTGAAAACTAGTTGACAAGTGTTTCCAACTTCTTGGAAGATCGGAACATTGCTTTCAGACGTAATAAAAAGCAAGACAAATTGTTTGAACACTGCACTTAGTTGCTCATGAGTAGCTTTCCCTTTCTCTCCAGAGATCGGAAGTTCGAATGGAGACGTCATTGGAACGCAATCAAGATCGTTCCCGCGATTTGGTCACAATGGACGGGGAGACAGGCGGGGGTCGCGAAATGGCGCCTGCATCGCGCGAAGTAAATTTCTTTTGTCGCTCGGATGATCCTTTTCTCTCGAGGGGGGGTCGAGAGTGCAAGGATCCGTGACTCGGCCGAAGTTCCTCCGATGGCCCCGACAGCGCGACTTTTCTCTCGGCGATTTGCACGCGACTCGGGACGGGGGTTGAGGAAAGAAAAGGGGGCGGGGACTGCGGCGACATTTCGGCGCCTGCACGCTTCGCCGGAATCGAACGATTAGGATCGAGCCCACCCCCGCGTCGGAAAAAATGAAAAGAAAGAACACGACAGGGCGGAATACGTCAACGCTCTGTCGAACGGTGGACAGGTCGCAGTCCCAGGTAGGTTTCGGAAAACGTGTTCGGCTGAGGGGATACCCGCCTCGGGAACTTTCGGAAGTAACAGCTGATTGGTTGAGGGGTGTCTTATTTTTCTGACAGGTTATGTGTTGCTCTAGAATCATTCACAACAGTTACATATACTAGGTCCGCGATTACCAACGTATGTTAGTATTGTTAGGAAATTGTTAGGACAAGAGAAACGCGTCTGTTTCGATATATGGTATGATTCTTCAAACATACACCTTTCACGGTCACACACATATACATATACATATACACATACATATACATACGCATACACACACATATATATATATATATATAATATATATATATATATATATACATACATACATACATACATACATACATACATATATACATACATACATACATACAAGAAGAAGTAAAGAGGGAGAGAGCGAGGTAGACAGACAGAGACGTGCAATGACAGACAGAAGAGTTAAAAATTGCTTTCAAGTTTAGGTCATGTCCATCTGGTAATCACATTGTGGAAGGAGACTGATTTGGCTACCTCTAGTTTCCAATGGTCAAACTGAGAAGATGTATTTGCCGGGTGGGGCTTACAGTTTATGTAGTCGTTAAAGCTCTGGATGACTGTAAAATTTTTATAAAATAGAATTCTTTCAACGCCTATCATTCTTTGGAGACAGTATTATCTCCAACCGTCCTGCCGCACATTCTAATCTTACAGGTTTCGCCACTTAAGGCAGATTTTATTATTCTTTACTGGTGTCAGTCCTGGAAGACTGGTTGGCTGAAATTTCTGACAAATAGAATGCAACTGTAAGGGGTACAGTAGTTAAATGTCGATGAGTCATACGGAACTACCGGTCACTGCGATTTTATTTCTAACCAATTTCTTTATGATTACGATTATAGCAAGCACAACATCCTGAAGACCAATGTCTTCTGGACATATAAACAATACACGATTCGCAATAAAGTTAGCCCTTATTATCTAGGTTACCGTTTTTTAAAACGAACTTTTAAACAAAAATGACACATGATGAAAATTTTACTATTGTTCGGAAAACATAACTACTGGATTGAACACACTGCATAGAGAAGGACCAAATGTTGACCCCAAAACTCCAGGGAATGCAGAGGAACGACTCAGTACCGACCATTTAAAGATGGATGGTCGCATTGTTCTCGTTTAAACAGTAGTGCTGAAAAAAATTCGTTCTTCTAAACGCAAACTGTCGGGTGGTGATAGTGGGAAGCGGTTCGCTGCGGAAGCGTCCCATAAGTTTGATTTTTATTTTTAAATTCCCCAAATTGCAGCTGAGTCTACGTTCGCCTGACACACCACGACTCGGTAGCTTAAGGTCGGGGACGTTTTAAAAGGTTTGGAATAATCTTGAAGCAATGGGGGACGTTGAAACCAAAACGCTACCAAACTCTGGGATGATGCAAAAATGAAGAAAATTGTTTAGTTCTTAAATAGTCCCCCCCCCCCAAAAAAAAACAGAAAAGAACTAAAATAGATTTATATAGTATTACATGCAACTGTTATAACATCGAAAATTTATGAAATTTGATTGGACAAATCCTTACAATTCTATTGGACCTCTCGTGACATTTGAATCGCCCCAGAATGACAAAAGCACTCACCTCCTCTCTGGATGTCACAGTGTGTGGATGACCGTGCCCGCAAAAATATTTGTGTTTTTCTATCCCTGAGCTTTCTGCTTTCTAGTTCTTGTGTTATGACTCCACCTCCCTATACCTTTCTTTCCTCTTTTGGTTGTTTTACGTTCTCCTCGTTGTCTTTTTTCTGCTTACATCTCTTGATTAGAGACTAGGACCTCTGACCAGGCAATCCAATTGCACCATCGCCTTCTATTCAATGAAACTCGTAGTAGAATAAAATACTCATATTTCTTCTTACGTACATGGTTATACTATGTGTTAATTCTGGTTACACAAACCGTTTTAGACTACCGTACTGTGGATAACCCCCCCCCAGAACTAACGACCGGAATCAGCTGATTAGAAGCCTCCTGAGAATTCAGCTAAAAAAAATAGCTGTAAATTTAGCTGGAGTTCCCAGGTAGCTGAAACCGTCACTGACCCCGAAGTATAAAAAGCCTAGAATTTTTCTACTCGGGGCTTTTCAACATTTTTCTTACGTAGGTGCTTATCGGGTGAAGCGTAATACGCTAACCACCAAACAAGCCGGGAAGCTATTTTAAAGTAACTAAAATACATGTATATCATGCTTGGTACAGACATATGTGCCTACGCATACACTGTATGTTTTGCACGTATTTATAAATACACACACAGAGACAGAAAGATAGACAGACAGACAAATAAACAGCAAAAGAACGGAAAAGGGGCGGCTCCACCCACAGTCGTATTGTTCGTCCACGAGATTCCATTCTTGTGGATAATTCCATGATCGTCACAGTCGCGTTGCCACCGCCGATGGAAATAGTGAGAGGAGAGGAGGGGGGAGTAGGTGTACTCCATTATCAGCGATTATCCGCAGATGTTCGAATGGGAACAAACTCCGCGTGTGCCCGCCCCCCTTTTCGAATATGAATGGGTACGCGGCTGGGATGTAATGCTAATATCCTTCAATGAATGTTCGCCGTATTTTCGTATTTGTATGCGCATGACCCCTCAAAATTTTCTTTGTAGAACCCCAGTGTTCGATCAGAATTCTCTGTTTTATACGGGAGGTTTCCACCCAAAAGGAAAAATTCTTTTTGAAAGTGGAGAGAAATGAACTACTGCAGTTTCAGTTGAAAAACCTGAAATAATACGTTACGTACTATATATGTAGTGAGTTAACTCAAGTATTGATAGTTATATATATATATATATATATATATATATATATATATATATATATATATATATATATATATATATATATATATATATATATATATATATATATATATATATGTATATATATGTATATATATATATATATTATATGTATATATATATTATATGTATATATATGTTTATATATGTGTGTATATATATACATACATACATACATACGATAATGTTATGCATTAACATATCCGTGCGAATGTATGCATGAGGTACTAGAATGTGCATGTTTGAGGCTGATAAAATCGCGGAACGATAATTTGTGGGGAAGTGGAGGATTTCATCGGAGCAGCCCTTTTGTTCTTGTGGTTTCGGTCGGGTGGATGCGAAGGGGGTTGAGGTCCCTCCCATCGAACGGATGACGTCGACAATTCCGAGGTGTCGACAGACAACAGTCGACAAATGGTTGCCGACGAATGGTCTCGGATCACGCTACCAACGATACGGTGGGAGGATACAACTTTTTATTTTATTTTTTATTGATTTGATATTTTATTTTTTTATTTTTATTGGCTGTTTATGAATAAATGAATACATATATATATATTTATTTGTAGGGGTGTATTTGTAAATCTATGTGGATATATATATATATATATATATATATATATATATATATGAATCTCTGTATATCTTTATATGTAATAATGTACCTATCCATATATAGATATATGTAAGCGTATGTGTGAATCTATATAGGTATACTTATACATACACAAATATACACACATCTATTTATATGTATATTTCTGTATGTATATCGAGATTTTGATAAAACCTTGAAAACGGCACCTTAAGGAATAAACTGTCAGAGAACTGAACCTTATTGGATAGTTCATTTCACCGAATAAAGTCTCGTTATCTGCAATATCGCGTACGCTGAGCAGCAGAAAAAGTTCTTTATTCATATTTCACGTTACATCCATTGGCACAGTGCCAGCTGCTTGGGTTAAGGCAATGAATGTGTCACGTTTCAAATCAATCGGATTGAAAGTTTATGTGCAATGTCTCCTTCTTTAGTCGAGCGTG
Source organism: Pardosa pseudoannulata (assembly GCA_032207245.1). Taxonomy (NCBI): domain Eukaryota; kingdom Metazoa; phylum Arthropoda; class Arachnida; order Araneae; family Lycosidae; genus Pardosa; species Pardosa pseudoannulata. The sequence goes on from JAGEOH010001067.1 coordinate 7,348, forward strand.
CGTTACTGGTCAAATTCTTTTACCTCGACCAGTGCAACGCGTCAGCCGCTCTTCGTGCTTTTAGATCGCACAAAATAATGCGTAAAGGTAACGGTCCTGTGTCAGTTAATGGGATAAAAGCAATGGTTGCGACTTTTGAGAAATTTTAAAATGGTCTAGTGGCCCATTTAGGAAATTCTGGACAAAAACAAGATGTACGCTATCGGAGACAGATTTTTACTTAGATTTTTCATGTTAACTGATCTCTCAGTTTATATCCTGTTTTTATAATGAAGTGGGAACCCGCCCATACTGATTCAGTTTTCTTTTCCCTTACACACACACACACACACACACACACATATATATATATATATATGTGTGTGTGTGTAATGTAAAAACTTAATACTTTAATCCTAAACTAAAATTACTAACTTCTCTATTAAAAAACCACCCAATCCGCAATTCCATCATCTTTTTAGTGGCCTTTGTTAAACTCTTTTGTTTCCTTCCTGTTGGCGAGCTTAACTCGCCAACTTATTTTGATGATAAGTGCACTTCTAATTTGCTGAGTTAACAAATTCCTTCCTCACACGGGTAACGTCTCCAAGGTTATATAAGGCTGTGCGACTATCGTATGTTGGATTTTTGCTCTGTACGTTGCTTAATAAAGATGTTACAAAACTTCTGAAAAATCGTGTTCTTTTTCGGTGACGACTACATCCCTTCGGCTCTGTTGCATCCTCGAAGCATAGCAGGCCACGCTATGTTACACACACACACACACACACATACATATATATATATATATATATGTATATATATATGTATATATATATGTATATATGTATGTACATATATGTATATATGTGTATGTATATATGTATATATATGTATATATATGTATATATATATATATAGTGATCCAGTTGTAAAGCGAATGGAAAAGAGTCTTTCTTGATAATAATAAGTTTATCAAATCATAATTTCATTTAAAAGCGACACTAATGCCATTTTCATTTGTTCTTGGCGGAGCTAAGAGTGGAATATGTGGACAGCTCCATGTCCACGCGCGCTAACTGATTCATATCACTTGATTAGTCATCCACTTCCTGTGAAATATCTCTGCACTTGACCGCATTACTCCAAAAGGTTACGTTTGGGTCTTTTTCATTTATTTTATTATTATAAATGAGTTCCCTTTTAAAATCGTTGATAACTCACGTCATTTCCAGCTACCACCTTTTAGATCTGACATTTATATATGTATATATGTATATATATATATATATGTGTGTGTGTGTATATATATATATATATATATATATATATATATATATATGTTTCGCAACTTTTACGGCTTATCCGCAAGATTTATGTCTTTGTTTCAATTTTACGGGTTTACGGATAGTCTGAGAATTTTACGGTGTTTGATGCCATAAAAAGAAAGAATTAATTGTGAGCTTTAGTAATTTGTAAAAAATGAAAAATCTTTAATTTTTTTGCAAAAAGGGCATAACTTATACAAAGATATATAATTCGACCATAATAATTTCGTTTTTCTAAAATCAAATTTAATTGTAGAAATTGTTACATTATATGTAATGAAAACATAAAGATTTTATTTACGACAACTTTCGTGGGATAGCTAAAAATGTAATTGAGTTTTATAAATTCCAATTAATTCTTCCACTAAACGTCCACCCTCCAGCCAAGCGAAAAGTTGAATGGAGATATCGACTGTCAATAGGTATGTAGAAATATATCCATGATTGAATCAGGGTTGTAATTTTGCCAAGTCAAAATTGATTTGACACTGGATAAAAGTGGTTTTAATCGTCCAAGAATGGTCAGAAGTGGTTAGAATTGTTAAAAACAATTTTAAATGGTCTTAATTTTAATATATAATATCTTTTATACTTAGAAGTGACTTTTAATGAGCAATAAAAGTAGTAGTGCAGTTAAACAAAATGTTATACTAACAAGTTCGCGAAATTTAACAGGCTTATACAGTATAAGAATGTTTAATGGTTAAAAACGAACCAGGCACGTGCAATTGAGAAAACGTAATCCAGTTGCAGCAAAAATCATAAAATATGAGTTAGTTAAAAAATAAAACATGAGTGACAGTTAAAAACAAAAGTTGTAGTTAAAAGCATAAATTTGGAAATTAAAACAAATAACAGGACATTTTACAATTAATATTGTTTCAAAGTTTGCAGCAATCCAAAATAAATTGCGAAATCATTTAAATTTAGAGAAAAAACTACAAAACTTGTTACTTGTAACCGTTTTTCGATATCAACATAAATAACATATAAAACAACTTGTATAAAATTATAATAAGAAAAACATTTTTTTTTTTGTATTTTGGTGTTATGTTATATGCCTTTTTTGCTGGTGTTATTTATATTGTGACAATTTTAACAAATGTAACTTGCCTTTATCGTATGCTAGTCAACTGTGTTCGATGAGTATTAAATATATAGAAAAGTGAATTTCGGTGGTCAAAGTGGACGGTTAAAATCACTGATTCAAATCCGAATTGTTACAACCGATACAACCCTGGATCGAATGTATGTAGACATGGGTATATGTACAGATTGCCTATATAATATAAGATTTCTCAATTGTTTTGTTGGTCGGATCTGGGTTTGGGGTGCTGTGTTGTGTTGTACTGTGTGTGACTGTCGCTCTCTCTCAGGTCCGGCGCCGGCCATGAATGGTTATCCCGACCGGAGGCACTTCGACACCCGATCCCTGGGAAGCAGCGTCGCAGCCTTTTGTTTTGTACGTATTTCCCCTCTTTATTATTCTGGAGGCGGATCTCTCTCTCTCTCTCTCTTTCCTTCCGGTACAGGATTCGAACGCCCACTAGTGGGATCATCGGGGTGGAGGAATCGGATTGTAGTGGGCGCCAAATTATTAGCCCTAATATATACATATGTATACACACATCAATAACATGCATATATGCATACACACACACATATATATAAGGTAAATTCTCAGGGGCTTTTAAAACTTAAGTCAAGGACTACAAATGCCCGCGTCCTTTTTCATGACCCGTTTTAACCCCTCACCTAAATGGACGTCTGGGGCTGCCGTTGACGCCCTCACAGAAAAGGTCTAACCCATTATAACTCTACATTGCCCTAGCGGACCATTTAGAAAATTTCCAAACAAAAGGGAAATGCAAGCTCTCGGAGGCACATTTTTCTAGAGATTTTCCCACAGGTATTGACTCAGGTGTTAAGGGCCTTTGTTACATATAACTTCATGATAGCTGACCCCTCCGTTTATCCCTGTCTCTATGACAAAGTAGGAAGCCGTTCTCCAACCTTATCTTAATAAAGGTCTTTAGCTAAAAAGGTGTCATTTTTATGGGCCATGACGGCAACCATCCATCGTGAAGTCCGTCTTATTACATATATATATATATATATATACATATATATATATACATACATATACATACATATATATACATATACATATATACATATATATAGATACATATATATTATTTCACACACTAATGTAATATTTAATGTAAAAACAGAAAACACAATTTCAATATTCTCTCTACTTTTGAATTAATAATACAAAATTTCCGTCATGAAAGAATATATAGGAAATGATCACAGCGAAAATATGTCAGCCTGCAATCTTGGCTCTCCTTGTTGAGCTCAATAAAATTTACGATCGAACATTCCTTCGTATAACTGAATATTCATATAAGTGAATCACGGCAATGGCATTGTGGGATTTCTCCGGAAGTACTTCGTATAACTCATTTCGTATAAATGGATTTTCTCCGTACAATGCTTGGATTGGTGTGTGTATAGGTTTGTTTGCATTTCGAGTGGCAACGCGTTGTGCGCGGAAGTGCCGTTTTCATTCCGCACTCCCTGTAATTTCGGCCCAATTTCGACGCGTTATAATGGCTCGCTATTAACCCCGCCCGGCTCACTCCACTCGCTTCACTCGCTCGGCTCACTCCACTCGCTCACTCGCAGGATTCGAAGAAAAAAATAAATAAAACTTAACAAAATACCGGACGGACCGGTTACTTACGCACGAGAAACGCTAAACCGAAAAGAAAAAAAAACCCTCTCAATTTTTCTCATTCTTTTTATGTGTTTGCTTTTATGAAAGAAATAAAGCAAAAAGAGAAGAAGAGAGAGCCCCGGTCAGTTATTTTTCTGTATATCGCCCGGAGCGCCATCTGGAGTGTAATATTTTAACACTTAATTAATGATCGCCGGTATCAAGGTTTTTCCACCCCGTCCGAACGAAAAAAAGAAGAAATGAGCCTCGCCCCCTCCCCTCCCCGTTCCCTCCGTAATCGATTCGAACGCCGAGTCGGCCTGCACCCGCCCGTGGGACGGGGCGGATCGATTTTCGGTCGAAAAAAAACGAAGAGAACTGTGTGTGTGAAAGTATTTATGTGTGTAGGTGGGTGTGTTTGTTCATGGGACGTGAAGACGTAAACATGTGGACGGACGTCTCTCTGTTTTTCTGTCGAGTCGGGGATGAATCGCTATTTTGACTTCTTTATTTCTTAGTTTATTTCGGTTCCGACAGAACGTTAATTTTAAAGGAAACAAGGTGTGTTACTACGGCATGAGTCATCTCAGATTATCTTTAAATATTTTGTAACCATCAAATACACCAGAGAAGGAAAAGAGGCAATGAAGTCAGTAATAGTAGAGATTTTCTGATAAGTCAGTAGTGGTCAGGATTTTTCAGATCGGTCAGTATTGGTCAGTATATTCATAATTTAGTTAATAAAGTTTTTCACTATTAATGATTATTTTTAAAAAATTAGCCAGCAGAATTAATAAAAGTCAAAATTTTTCTGATAGGTCAGTATTCACCCGCAATTTTAGCATTTAATTAGTAAAATCAACACTTGATGGAAAACTATTTTTTTTTTTTTTTTGCATGAGTTTGAGTTTAATTTAAATATTTTAATTTTGCTTTATTATTCTAAATTTATTTTAATTAAGAGTAAGATTGCGAAAAACTGAATTGCTTGAATTTTTTTTTAATATGCGTTCGTGCTTGAGAGATATACCATTTTCTTTTTCGTGGCTATAAGGAATTTTGTGGTTTGGTTTGTAGCATTTCTCCGCGGATCGAATTTGTTCTTCGGTACGGGAACTCCTGGATTGGAGGCACGAATGTTCGTAGCCGTTTGGAATGGACTGTCAGTAGTCAGTTCCGATTTTCTCTATCCATTTGTACGTTAAAATTATTGTTTCATGGTATCATTACATCGTTTTCCAACCTCATTTAAACTGGCAAAGGAATATTCACAACGTATTCAGAAGGAAACCATTCTTTTCCTTTCCTTCGTTGTCTTAATTTCCGAGTATTCTCCCTCTTCCACCTAGGAAAAAAGGAGAGGGATATGACACGTTTGTGGAATTTTTTCGAAATACGCACACCCTGCCGGTGGTCAATGGCTGTTCGATAAGCAGAAGGCAACACATTCTTATCGGAACTGAGAAGGAGCGTATTCCCATTTCATGACATGCTCGCTGACATGCAGCTTGTCGATGTGGAAGCCAGAAAGCGAAACGATTTAACGTTAAAACTAAATATCGAAATTTCAAACCGATAGGACAGGTTGATGATGATGACGAACCATTGATCCATGAGCTTCTTAGAAAAAATGGTAGACAGTCAACAATGGACCAAGTGTTTTAATTATGTATACAATTCTTATATTTCAAAGGATAATATACATAAATGAAGGATAAAATAAGGTGTGCGTTTCATTTTATTTTGAAATTGAGTATGTGTTAAATAAAGGGGGTGGGGATTAATTTATCTCATTTTGGATATCGTTTATTGTTATCAATCGGTGATTGTTATCGAAATCACGGTGTCCCAAACGGATCAAATTAAGCGGAGTCTACTGTATTAATTACAGTTCTCCTGGAATTTGGTTTGGTCTCCTTTCTGTCTACACGAGGGCTTACGAGACCGGGACCTACTGCTCGAACCCGATTCCAAACGGCTACCGACAACCGCGCCGCAGTGGGATTCGAACACACGATCTACGGTACCGAAGATCAGCGCCCTAACCGTTCGGCATCGTTCGTGTTCCTGGATATTGGAAAAATACAGTTAACTTACGGTTATTAATTACAGTCGCTTGTACCTCTAAATGTGAACCACCTTGCGAAACAAAGTTTCGGCCCAAAAGTTGACTGGTTGTCCACTTTTAAATGTTACTAGGTATTCCATTCTACATAAATGTTTATAAACAGTACCTCCCATAAATATTTCTGAAACAAACAGTGTGATCGCAGTAGCATTATAAAATTTTTTATCGTGTTGCGCATGAATGTAATGCACTGCACTAGATAATTGCAATGATTGATGGAAAATTTCCACAACCCCCCCTCTGGTTAATCTTCGAGCGTTAGCGGTCTGCTCGAAGGGAGCGAGCGGGGAGGGGGGGGGGTGTTGCATGTCGGGTCGGGAATACGGAATGAGCCGCACGGAGAAGAAAACCGAAATGTAATGAGGACAGAGATCGCACCTGCAAAAGCAAGAATATTTATTCAGCACCGGACGCTTGACCTGTTGATCCTCGCTCCGGAATTTCAAAGAGGGAACAAATATGTGGGGATGCTGACATATTTTAAAATGCGTACCCTCATTGTGTACATGTCATGTGTTTCAGACAGTGAGAGTATGTACACACAGAAATATATATAGTGTATACACACACATATGTATATACATTATATATATATGTATATATGTATATATATGTATATATATATGTATATGTATATATATATGTATATATGTATATATATGTATATATATATATACATACGTATGTTTATATATGTATATATACATATGTATGTTTATATATGTATATATATATTTGTATATATATATATATGTATATATATGTATATGTATATATATGTATATATATATGTATATATATGTATATGTATATATATATATATAATGTATATATATGTATATATATGCATATGTGTGTATAAATGTGTGCATATATATGCATACATGTATGTATATATGTGTGTATATATGTGCATATGTATATATATATATATATATATATATATATATATATACATATATGTGCATATGTATATATATATATATATATGTATACATATATGTGCATATATATATATACATATATGTGCATATATATATATATGTATATGTATATATATGTATGCATATATGTGCATATATATACATATATATGTGCATATATATATATATGTATATGTATATATATGTATGCATATATGTGCATATATATACATATATGTATATGTATGTATATATGTATATATATGTATATATATAAAATATGTATCTCACTTTCATACATATACACACATACATGTGCTTATGTGTGTATATATAACAACTATAAAATCTTCTATGGAGAGTTGGTGGACGTGTCGGCCCATTTTCGGGAGGTAGGTCCGTCCCCCCCTGCAGGTGTCCTGCCACCGCGGAGGGGTGTTTCGAATCCGGACCCCGATACCATCTATCACGGCCATCTATCTGCGATCTATCTCTTTAAAAAAACCTGACCGACTGCGATGCCTCATTAAAAAAACAGCGAGCCCGGAAAATTCCACCGAGATTAATATCTCCTCATTTCTCCCCCCTCCCCCCCAGGGGTGGTTCGAACGCATCATCATTAAGGACTAGGCGTGGCCCCCACCGAGCGATAGCGATCGCGGGTTCTCTCTCGCCTCATGTATTATGCAACGGAATCGTTCCTATATCGGCGAAAATTAGTCGAGAAGGGGGGGGGTTCGTTTGGTTTCTCGTTCGGACTCTGCACACCGTGCGGCTGCGCACCCCCCCCCCTCTCGGTCATCCTCCCCCCACCCCCTCGACTCTTCGAGAGGGTGATAGATCACGGCGTTGTACACATACCGGGGTTTTTTGATTTATTGGAAGGAATTCGTTCCTCTGCCGCCTTGCGACCCACCCCGTGTGTGTCCCTGTTATATGAATTTATCAATCACATCGTTTAGAGGGGGAAGCAGCCGATTTCGTGCCCCTTTCTACCGTTCGGTTCTTAGTATCACTACCCCCCTCCCCGAAGAAAAAAGTGATATGTGTGTGTGTATCTGACGGCCGTTTATTAAAATCGTTTTTTAAATACTCTGCGGGGGTCAATTATTCGTAGCGGGGGTTGTTGAGAGATGATGCCAACCTTCCTTTTTCGAATGAGATACAGTGGAACCGCGATCTGTCGTTTCCCCACTCTTACGCTGTTTCCCCCAATGGTTGCAACAGAAAGACTGTTACTTTACTCCGGACGAATTGTTTTCCTGTATCCATGGTCGGATGGTGTCGTTTCCTGCACAAACATTTCCAGAAAGTGTTTTTTGTGGAGCCTTCCGGGAGAAGGAGATTTTTATAAGTGGGATTATTTTTCTGATAAAAATGTTTTTACTATTATTATTTCCAATGCGAGGTTATTTGCTTGTTACAACCTTCGCCACCACCAGTCTTCTGATAATGGTTGGCCATTTTACTATGGGTAGGTGCCCAACATTACTCACCGAGACAACATAATCGAACAAGGTGGGTCTTTGTGATTTAGAAACAGGGACCCCCCCCAGGTTTGGTCAGCTACCTCTAGAGGTATCGTTTGGCAACCAGAAGGACATGACGTCCACGAATCTATGTGACTTGCCTAAGTAATGGACCGGCTCGTGTCTCTCCAATTAAGAGATCGGTAACTTTGTCGACACTAAAGATATACAGTCTGTATCGGTTATAGGGTCAGCTCAGCGGTCCAGAAAAATCAGACCCTATAAGCGGGGTGACCGTATATGCGGGACAATACATCCCTATTGTGCTTATATCGTGCATTTTTAACCCATAACAGAAGAGCCTTATCCACATTCCCATAAGGCGACAAGCGCCGACGTTTTCTTTCTCGATTTCAACACTCGAGGACCCAAGTTTGGCGGCTCAAATGTTGTTTCATGTCGTCCGGGGAATCGAATTGGCTTTGGCGAAAACAGCCTTTGAAAGATTAGGTTTTTTATTAAATTTTCAATCCATTCAATTTTGGCAGCCAATGACAAATTCTTTCGTTTCGAATCCATAATTAGAAAATGAACGTTCTTACTCGTGACGTAGGATCCAAATGCAACAAAATGTTCCTTTACTCGTTTCGTCCTCATTTCAACTTGAGCAGGGAGAGATCCCTTCGACCCATTAACAGACAGATGTCCATCTCTTGTCGGGGGGGGGGCAAGAGAATTGAGAGAGGTGAACAAGAAAGGGGGCGAAAGGCTTGAATTCGGGTCCTCTCCGATTTCGCACTGATTTCTTTAAAAAACGGAAACTCGTTGAAAACATGAAACTGATCCTATAACCGGTGACACGAAAAAGAAAATGACTCGTATAAGCGGTGCACTTTAACACATGTTTCCTATTAAGTGAGACGGGAAAACGGACCCTATAAGCGTGTGGGTATATAGCCGGTACTGACTGCATAAGACTTATATATGTGTGCACTTTTTGTGTCATGAAATTTTTCTTTATGAGATTGAAGTTTGCTGTCTTTTTGGATTAAGGCTTTGGGCCTACCCAGAAAAAAAATCCTGGGTACTTCGCTGCCTGATTATATTATAACTGGACAATAGAATAAAACAAAAGCCAAGACGTTATCTCTTACTTTAAAATTCCAAAATGCTTCACTTTTTCAGTGTATCGGTTTGTGGGAGGGATTTGAACCCCTTGTGTACGCCTCTGGTGTAGAACATTTCTATCTTGTGAGCGCGAACATCTGTTTGCGACGGTTTCTTCTTCTGTGTGCGTTTTAATTCGTCATTATGGGTCATTAAAACCTCTTTTTTTCCCCATTTCCTGCTGCCTGTCAGGAGACTGACTTTTTTTTTAGAGTCGCGACTGCCCTCGGGGGCCGACCGATTTCGTTTAGGAGACGCGAAAAAAGTTTGTTTGCTACGTGACGTTTGTTTTTTTCGTTATGTTCGAATCGAATCTTGACAGAAATGAAGACGTATCGAAACGTTTCGACAGTGACGTCAGATGTCAGTGGTATCGAGGATACTTCCGGATGATGTGTGTGTACCTTGCGTATACCTTAGCGTAAAGTGTTTCAACGTAACCTGTCGAGGGACCTTTAGTAGAGATGTAAAAACCTGGAATTTTGAAGAGGTGGGAACAAACCCGGGAATTTTTGGGGAATAAACCCGGAATTTTTGGAACTTTGGGAAGAAATCATTTTAATAATATTTACATTTATTTTTTCAACAGTGGTTATTTAAGAAGTAACATATTATTTCTAAGAGATTTTTTTTTTTTTTTTACTTTTGGCAATATATATATATATATATATATATATATATATATATATATATATATATATATATATATATATATATACATGTGTTCAAGAAACAATAGTAATGAGCATTTAAATGATTTTAAAGTAGTACTTATGTCATCAATGACCCTGTTATCAAACACATGACTGGTTGCTTCAATTATAATTGCTAATATAATAATTATATACATTATTTTTTAGCATTATTTTTTATGTAAATGGCTTTATGCTAAACTTTTTCTCATCCTTTTATAATATAAAATTAAATATCTTTAAATTTAAAATAACAGTTTATTATTTTTTGTAATGCATATATCAGACATAATCCCCAATCGGTATTTTCGTAATCCAGTAGGTCCCAAAAAGGGAAGATCGCTCGAAATCATTGTGGTTGCTTTGAGCGATTACAATATGTCCTCAGCACAATTTGTAAGGCAAGATAAAAATGAATGATCCTTAAACAAAACAGTTTAAAATGACCCTTGGGTAAAGTGGTTAAGAGTGGTTCTAGATAATATGCCAGCGTTTGCTTTTTTAAGAATTCTATATAAGTGAATGCATCTTCAAATATAGGCACATCGGTGTCCATCTGCCTGTAGCAGTTATAATGATGTTTGATGCAATTAGGGATCGTTAGATGGTTTCCTGCCTCTTTTCCTTCTTTACCACTTATTTGCATACGAACCCTAATTGTTAAACGATTTTTTTCCTACCTAGCTTTCTTTCTTTCTATAAATGAGATGTCTAACCAAATAGTACAGAATTTTCTGTCAAAGAAACATGGATGAGTAATTAAGTACTAAGACATTTTTTTTAGTTTCATAGTGTAATAAAAACTTATTAAATTCGCAAAGCAAAAAACGAAGTTAACAAGAATATTGTTTAAACTTTTTGTACACACTGCTTTACATTATTGTTTGCTTTGCATTATTCTTTGAATTACATTGTTGTTTGATTTGATTTTCATTACTGCTGGCTTTACATTATTCCTCGAATTTTATTGTTACTTTCTTTACATTATTCTTTGAATTACATTGTTGCTTCCTTTAATTTCATTACTGCTTGGTTTGCATTATTTATTGAATTGCATTGTTACTTGCTTTGCATTATTCCTTGAATTTCAGTCTTACTTGCTTTACATTATTCTTTGAATAACATTGTTGCTTTCTCTGATTTATGTTACTGCTGGCTTTACATCATTTCTTGAATTTCATTGTTGCTTTAATTTCATTATTGCTTGCCTTGCATTATTTCTTGAATTTCATAGCTACTTGCTTTGCATTATTCCTTGAATTCCATTGTTGCTTATTTGATTTACATTACTTTTGGCTTTACATTATTCCTCGAATTTCATTGTTACTTGCTTTACATTATTCAAAGAATAATGTAATGTAAGTTACATTCTTTGAATTACATTGTTTACTTTAATTTCATTACGGCTGGCATTATTCCTTGAATTACATTACTGCTGGCTTTACATTATTCCTTGAATTTCATTCTTACTTTCTTTAATTTCATTATTGCTTGCTTTGCATTATTCCTTGAATTACATTGTGGCTTCTTTGATTTACATTACTGCTGCCTTTACATTATTCCTCGAATTTTATTGTTACTTTCCTTACACTATTATTAAATTAAAGCAAACAATGTAATTCAAAAATGAATTACATTGTTTGCTTTAATTTCATTACTGCTGGTTGTGCATTATTCCTTAAATTTCATTATTACTTGCTTTACATTATTCTTTGAATTACATTGTCGCTTGATTTAATTTCATTGTTGATTGCTTTGCATTATACGTTGAATTTCATTTTTACTTGCTTTGCATTATTCCTTGAATTACATTGTTGCTTGTTTTGAATTACATTACTGCTGGCATTGCATTATTCCCTGAATTTTATTGTGATAGAATCACCAGAAATTTATTTTAAAATACAATTATAATCATGTTACTTAGTTTTGAAGAACTTTCGTTTAATCTCTATATATATATATATATATATATATATATATATATATATATATATATATATATATATATATATATATATGTATGTATATGTGTGTGTGTGTGTGTGTGTGTCCTTTCACATGCACAATATATACTCGTACGTGTACATATCCATAACTTTTATTTCTTACAAATGAGTCGCTCGTTATTGCATATTTTAATTTTGCAGTTTTCGGTCCTTACCTCCGTCGAATATCACTCAGGTCGACGGACGAACTTCTATTTATTTTCGTTAAAATTCATCTTCCTCTTCCCACCTGGTTCCTCTTTTTTTGCAGCTGCGAGACACAGAAAATTAAATAAATAAAATAAACAAAAAAAGAGAAAAGTAATAAAGTCGGAGGGGAGGGGGGGGAATGTCGGAGATAGAAACAAGGTTCCATAATTTCTTTTTTTTACCTGAAGGCGGTAATTATTGCATTAATGACAAACGAAGCCGCGTAGTGTTTTTTCGAGGGTAATTTGGTAATCGCTTGTGCCTTTGTGTGACCGGAATAATCGCCAGACGAGTGTCTGTGCGCCTGGGGAGGGAAGAACCTTTGTGTTCGGAAATCGTTCTATTGTTCCCACAATCTTCTCCCTGTGTGTTGTATGGCAGTGCAACTGGAATTGTATATATATATATCATTTACTGATCTTTCATTCACTTACGAATGTGTATATGTATGTATGTATGTATATATATATATATATATATATATATATATATATATATATATATATATATATATATATATATATATATATATATATATATATATATATATATACACACACAGTGGAATCCGCTTAATGAGATACGTTTCGGACACCGTGATTTTGATAAAAATAAACGATATGAAAAATTAGATAAATTGCCCCCCCCCCCTTTAATTCACACGTACTAAATTTCAAAACAAAGTAAAAAACACACCTTATATTATCCGGCATTTATGTATATTATAAGAATTGTAAGCATAATAAAAATAATTGATCCATTGTTACATCGGTTAATATTATCCGTTTTCAAACCTCATTTTAACTGCAAAGGAATATTCACAATGTATTCAGAAGGAAACCATCCTTTCTTTTCCCTCACTGTTTGAATTTTTGAAAATTCTTCAACCTGGAGAAATGGGGAATGAACAAAGGAGTGGGATATTACACGTCCCTGGAATTTTTCAGAAATACGCACACCGTGCTGGTGGTCAGTGGTTGTCAGATAAACAGAAGGCAACCCGTTCTTATCGGAACTGAGAAGGAGCGTTTTCCCATTTTATGTCTTTCTCGCTTACCTGCAGCTTGTCGATGTGGAAGCCAGAAAGCGAAATGATTGAACGTTAAAACAAAAGATCGAAATTTTAAATGGTTATGACAAAATGGTTATGATTGCGAACCATTTGTCAATGAGGCAAAGAAAAAATTGTAGACAGTAAGGATAATTTTAACATATACATGAATAGAGAAAATCGGGACCCAGTGATTTCGATAACAATAAGCTATTGATAACATTATCCGTGATCCAATTAAGCGGAGTCCAATATATATATATATATATATATATATATATATATATATATATATATAAACACGGAATATATTTCAAAACTATTATTCCTTAAGTAGATATCTAAAATTCTCCCACTTCCCCTTTTCATTTTTAAGAGCCTAATATCAAAGGAATAAAAGATCAGATAAAGAAGTGTTTTCCGACTTAAATTCTTTTTACCCATCTTACAACACTAACGTGGAATAAATGCTAATTTTCTGTCCAGTGGCCCCATTTTTTGAATCTCTTAAATGGTCAAGGGTCAATTTTGCCTTCTCAAAAGTGATTAACCATTAGGTGTCACAGGATCCAAATCACGTGATTCTCTCGCTTTGGGTCCGACATTGGTGGAAGATGGGTTTATCCGTTAGTATTCTATGCTGAGCTGTTGCTCTGTAATGACGATCAGTAAGACCGATGCTTTTTGATCCTCAATAAATGAGAAGTTGCAGAACGATGGAGTTTGTTTTCGTTGATGACATTTCGAATGCAAATTGACTCCGAGATGTTTAGTAAGTTTGAGGAAACAAAATAATAGTAATAAAATAAAGTGTAATAGATGAAAAAATGTAAATAGATGAAAACTTTTTGTGTACACACACATATATGTGTATGTATAACCATGAGTACCAATATATATATATATATATATATATATATATATATATTTATTCTTGAAATCATTCTTATAAATATTATAAGAATAATAAAAATGATGAAAACACCCTGAACATATTCTTGTATTAAATTTGTTACTCTTTAGTACCAGAATTATGTATTCGAAAAGAATAAAAAGTGTATGTCGAAAAGTTACAAAATAAGCTTTTTAATTGTAAGAATATTATATGATGCTATGAGAAGTCAAAGAAAAAAAGATTGCCTTTTGCTTCGAGTTCGAATGTTAGTAGACTTCGGAAGTGGCTTTAAGAATTAGGCTTTGAGTTCATTATACTGTGCAGCAAAGAAGTGCGCCAAACTTAGTTTTAAGGAGACATAGGTCTTTTTGACCGTACCTTTCGTATGCTGTGGTTTAAAAGTTGTACTATTTGTTGAACAAGTTCTTTAAAACAATGAGTGGTGTCATTTTAAATAATGTACTTGTCTATATTTCATAATTGACAGTTTTGTGTATAATAATGCTTATACTGATCGTCTGCTTTGTTTCTCTTTCCAGGAACATCCCCGCCTGGGCGGCACACCTTTGGCCATGCTGGCGGCTCAGTGCAACAAGCTGGCAAGCAAGAGTCCGCCCCCCTTGGCCGACGCAGCGGTCGGCAAGGGCTTCCACCCTTGGAAGAAAGGAGCACCCCCTTCCTCCTCACCCAGCGGGCAGCGGCCGGCGGTGAGCGTCTCCGGCCCCCAGCCACCCTCTCATCTCGGCACTCCCTACCAGCGTCCCACCGTCACTTCGTCCGCATGCGGAGCACCTGGGGCCTACGGGGGTGAGAATCTGTTTTACGCACCCCCACCTCCCCCTTCTCAGAGCGAAGCCGCCCACCAGTCCGCCCTCCTCCCCAAGGTGGACAACGCCTCCCACCTGGGGGCGGTGTACTCTCGGGTAGCTACCCATCCCTACGAGAGCTGGCCCTTCACCATGAACGCGGCGCCGGTCAAGGCGGAGGTGGCGTCCACCTCTGCGCCCCCCTGGTGGGAGGTGGGTGGGCCAGGTGCCGCATCCCCCTGGCTTGACATGTCGGGGGCGGCGCCCGGCCTCCACAACTACTCGCCCGCCGACTACTCCCACCTGCACCAGCACCTACACCTGCAGGACACCTACAAGTCGATGCTGCCAGGCCAAGGTGGTGCCGGCGCCCCCTTCCTCGGGAGCGCCCCACCGCCCCAGCTTCCCTCTCCGCGCTCTCAACGGCGCTACTCGGGGCGCGCCACCTGCGACTGCCCCAACTGCGCGGAGGCGGAACGCCTAGGTCCCGCCGGGGCTCACCTGCGTAAGAAGAACATACACAGTTGCCACATTCCCGGCTGTGGCAAGGTGTACGGCAAGACGTCGCACCTGAAGGCGCACCTGCGGTGGCACACGGGCGAGCGCCCCTTCGTCTGCAACTGGCTGTTCTGCGGCAAGCGCTTCACCCGCTCCGACGAGCTGCAGCGCCACCTGCGCACCCACACCGGCGAGAAGCGCTTCGTCTGCCAGGTCTGCAACAAGCGCTTCATGAGGTCCGACCACCTGTCCAAGCACGTCAAGACGCACAACGGGTCGGGCGACGGATCCAAGAAGAACGGATCCACATCCGGGTCCTGCTCCGACTCCGAGAACAGCCAGTCCGAGCATCCGGCTCTCGGAGGTTCCCCTTCGCCGTTAGGGGGCGCCACGATCGGACAGCCCCAGCAACACCCGGAGGTCACAGCGAAGTGAGACCACCTATAGAGAGCTTTCTTTCAGTTGTTGTTCTTTGTTTTTTTATTCCCCGTTTGTTTTTTTGTTCGCCCTACGTTTCGTCATCGTCCCCCACCCAACTCGGGCCATTTGAGGACATTTTGGAACCTTAAGACCTCCACCTCCTCCGCCGAACGATTCCGGGGGACTTTTATCTGCAACGCATAAGATTCGGTGGCTTGCAAGAGGGAATGGAATATTGTTACCGGGTGTTACAGACTAGCTGAAAAAAAAACTTTTCTTTTTTTGTGTTCCATCTAGTATCAGAGTGTGTGAGGTGTGGACTTGAAGAAAGAATATAAAAAGACTGTGTGTGTGTGTTCCTAAAACAAACAGATCCCAAACTGTGTCGTCAGCGATGTCAAATATATTGCTTCCTAGTCCGACTAGAGAGACAAGCCTGGAATCGGTGGACCAGCAGCATTGTTCGTATTTTCAAATGAAAACTGTTCTATTTCCGACCAAAGACGACTCCTTCGTCCGAAGGTCTGTTTGGAATTCCGCTGGTCAGAAATGAAATGAAATTTCTCCTTCGTCCAAGATTGTGGTCGCCAACACTGCTTGTCCTTCCTCAAATGGTCTCTCCAAGGTTGTGCTGCATTGTGTATAGTCTCTAAAACCCGATAAAATAAAAAGTGGCCAAAAGTATCAAGACGTCGCTTCCGCGGTCAAGTCGTGTGTCCAGAGTTTTTGTTTCTGTTTTGGGAATCCCTTTGTCACCCATCAGACTGACCAGCTAGCTGAAACGTCCTGTAGTCCGATCGGACGACAGATTTTTCTCTTTTTTTTATGAAATTCAAAATTCCTCCTTGTTATTTTTGTCTTTCATTAATTCATCCTCTGTTACAAAAAAAAAAAAAAAAAAAAAAAAAAAACCAGCAGTATTCTTTTGTCCTAAATAGGTTTAGTTTGTCCTGTCGCGTCACGTGTTCTATTTTCCCCTTAAAGAGTCGGGCATATTTGACCCTTTCCAGCATGCTGTTACCCGATTCGATTAAAAACCTGTCTGGTTGCTTGGTTCCATCCGCACTTGTCCAGTAAAATACCGACGGGGGTAAATTCCCTTGAATTTAAAACTTGTCCGATACAGGCAATTCATACAAAATTACCACTAAAACTTGACACTCACCATGCGTTGTAAGTTGGTGAGAATTTGTCTTGGATTTCATACAACTAAACCCAGCAGCCATCGACCCTTTGGTCTGTATCGTCGTCCATGGCAACACTCCCAAGTGAGGTCGGGACAGTCTGATGTCACGTGACAACGGGAGGAGAAAGAACGTCCGGCAACACCTGACCGCGGACACACTGTATATTGTGTACGTAAGTGTTTTGTGTGTGTGT
>JAGEOH010001068.1:0-2500 GCA_032207245.1 Pardosa pseudoannulata
TTTTTCATTTATTGAACCTTTTTTAATTATTTTGAAAGATTCACTCAATTTTGTCGACAAATCTGTCTTCTTGTCGAAGATATGTAAAACGGAATATAAATACCCGAATGTTTATTTTTTTCTAATGTAATATTTTTTCTGTCAGGTCTAAAAAAGGGGTAGTTGGAAATTACGTGAATTATAAGTGATTTTAAAAAAAGAAATCTTTTATAATAAAATAAATGAAAAAGACCCATGCTCGCGTAAGCTTTCAGGATAATCCGGTCTGGCAGAAGCATTTTGAAAGAATTTAATGAGCTTGCAAACAGATAAGTTTCAGTCAGAGCGTGGACATGGAGCTGTGAACAACACTCTAAGCGTGTCTTCGACGGTAAAAGTGAAAATGGCGCAAGTTTTACTTTAACGGTGGTTTAATAAACTTAATAAGACTGTTCCATTCACCTTAACTCTGGACCACGACATGTCATATATATATATATATATATATATATATATATATATATATATATATATATATATATATATATATATATATATATATATATATATATATATATTATATATATATATATATATATATTATATATTATATATATATATATATTATTTATATATATATATATATATATATATATATATATATAATATGAAGAAATATGAATTTTTTAAAGGCTTTTGTGGGGTACCATGTGGAAACTCCTGGATATACCAATACATGCCATGGCTGAGGCAGTCTAGTGATGCGACCCTTTAGCACCCCTTTCCGTTCGATTCGATTTTCCCACGTGCGAATTCCGACGCGCTGAAACGGAAGATTCTTCATCATCTTCCTTTCCCGGTCCTAAGAGTTCTCGAATTCCATCCGCCGGTTTGCGGGATGGAGTCGTCAAAGGCCTGACAGACAAATATGCGGGTCGCCCATCGCGATGCTAACTGCGACCGTTTAGGACCCGTCGGAAGCGCCTTTCTCTCCTCCCAAACGAAAAAATATCAAAATATGTGAAGAAGAGTCACCACCGACTTCAAAAAAAGACGCGATCCGAAATGTTTGTTTTTTCTTCTCGGCTGCAGTTCTGAGGAGTTGCACTCGAAAAGGAGCCGAAGAGGAAAAAGGGAGGGGGGATGCTTAGACCGCTCAGATCTTTGATCGTTTCAAAGACTTAATTAATCTGCTTGTCACCCCCTTCCCTCGTGAGAACATGCCATTTAGAGCTCAGAAAGCTGTCCAGACAAGCGTCTCAAAGTAGATTCAACTGGCCTAGATATCCCTTGAAAAATCGTTATGAGAAATTTAACTTATTCTGCCTGTTGATCTACTGTTTTAATTTATATATATAAAGCAAGTTGCTCGTCTTCTCTGTTGCCATTTTTCTAAAGTAAATTTATGGAATGACTTCAAAATAATTCACATTAATATAACTGTTGAGGACGGTAGTAGCATGTTCCTGCTGTTGAAAAAGGTCTGCCATAGCACTATTTTTAAAAATTGCGTTCCTTGAAAACCCAAGGTCTAAGGTAGGTGGCGAATCTCTTTCCAACCGGGGAACAAAATCCTGTACAACACGCGTGGAGCCCTATCCCAGGACTTACCAGTCTAACTTTATTATAAGGCAGAATTTCTAAGACCCGCAATGTTGTTGTAACAGTTGTCAGGCAACAAGTAAAATCATGTTATCCCAAATGAAAAACAGAATTAATATTGAGAACCTTACCCGTAGGAAGGAACTTACAAATATTCATTGAGCAGAGTTTTTTGACAATTCATTTGAACAGGCGTCAAGCCCCGAATCGGTTGAGGTAATGATTCCAGAGGATTGGCTGGAGAAGACGAAATCGGGACAGCTAGCGAATGAAAATTCAACTAAAAAAACGAGCTGTCACCTTAGCTGGAGTTCTAAGGTAACTGGAATCGTAACTTACCCAACAACGGTTGGCGGGATCGTAACTCACCCCCAGATATAAAAGCCTAGAAATTTTCGACTCGGGGCTTTTCGAGATTTTTTTTACGGAGGTGTTTTGTTCTCATGGAGACTTCCGCGTCTTTTGACCGGAGCCAGCTTTTTAGCAATAACGTTCGGGAAACTCGAAGGTCCGCTCCCATAAGGAACGGCAGGGTCTCGGACGCCGAACGGGGGATAGATTGGATTCCGACTATGATCGTCGTGGATATATCCAAGCAACAATCCTTTACATTTCTACTTATTTTGGGATATTAGAAACCCTTTGTATAAAGCGAGTATTTACTCCAGAAATAAGTGATTTCCAATTCTGTTATGTCTGTGATCCTTCTTCGCTATAACTCTGACTCAAGAATATTGAAGGCGTCACAGTGTCCTCGCGACTTAAATGACTGATTGTTTTTAAGAACATTCTACAACACAATTTTGGCTTCTTTAGAGTCTGCGGACAGAATGGTATCACTAAAGAAGATTTACATTACGGGAATCATTTCCGAATAAATGGTTCTTATAAAAGAATATGGTAAAAGTAAATGGATTTC
>JAGEOH010001068.1:5000-25000 GCA_032207245.1 Pardosa pseudoannulata
AGGGTAGGCGAGGTCGTTGTTGGAAATCCTGACGTATTAAAATGATGTCTCCTTTTGTGCATGCGAGCAATGACGTCAGGAGCATTTCCCGTCACACCGCTCGAAAAGTACGAAGTGAAATAATAGTGATGGATAGAGGTAATGTGTGTTGATTGTTTCTAAAGAGAATGTTTCGAAAGTGCACATATAAATGCTAAACCAACATGTATGTTTACTGTATACATCTATCATCGTCGTATAGTGTGTGATTGTCCTCGTCAAGAAAATAAACAACGTATTTAAAGATTTAGACATCATTATTGGAGTTATTTTCGTTTATCGATTTAGTGTTTCAGATCCCGATATGAACCCGGAAATTTCAGATAAGAGTACATTTTCTCTTACAATTTTGTGATATTTGTTTTGGGACTTAGAAACCCAAAAGCAGTCAAGGATACAGGCTGAACATCTATTTAATTTTGATTAAATGATTTATTCATGAAAATAATTATATACATTTATGTACAGGATTCAGTAAATTCAATTACTTCTGGGATCTTGTGCTGAGATAAACGTTAACACAAATACCACACGTGGGTACAGTGAAGCTAGTAACACAGTTCGCTGCAGAGTGCCGGTACGGGACTCTGACACTATAATCAACCGACCTCAGGATCCGAACAGTTGACTTCTACCCTGAGGTTCGAAACGGTCAGAGTGCGTATCTCGCTGGAGTTCGTTGAGAATCCAAGGATGCAGGACGATCCAAAAAGGAGAGTTAGTGTCACTGTTAGCGACCTACTTCTAAACAGAAAGTAGAAAAAAATATTAAAGATAAAGGGAATGAGATCCCGAAGTCGAAAGTCGACTTCTTAGCAGAAAGTTGAGACGCTGGCGGTCTCTGAAGAAAAGCAAGCTTCGGCAATTCGGAGAGACAAGCTCCAACAAAACAAAAAAGCTCCTCGCTCTTGGCTCAGCTAATCTCTTTATATAGGGGTCCCGGTTTCCCTCGCATGATTCTTTCCGGAACCTTCCAGAACCCGGGTGACTCCATTTTGCGGTCAACCGACCCGCCTAGATCAGCTGACGCGTTTCCAGATGTTTCAGAAGTTCTTTAAGTTAACCGACCCACCATCCTAAATTCATTAGCGGCACCGATAACTTGGTCCATACGTGAGGAATAGTGGACCCCACCGTCCCTGGATTTATAAGTATTAGAGTCTTTTGACGGCAATAGATATCATAAAAGCGTAGACACCCTAGCTCCGGCGTACTGACTGTTTTTAATTTACTTCCTCTTAAGCGCAATTTACTTCACTCTCTTTTGTGTAGGAAACCTGGTACACAAACGGCTTTGTTCGGACCACGCGTTTCTACCTACCGCTAATAATAATTATCCGCTGCGAAAGGTCACTTTCCGTTCTTCTTTCGTTCGGGTCATGTAATGGATCGTTACAATATAAAGTCCTAAAAATAAGAAAAACTAAAAGCAGAATCTGATATTTCAAAGATTACTATGAAACAAGTGTAATTTTTTTTCTTAAGTATATAAAATATATAAAAGTTTTTTGTATATAAAATAGTTCATTATGCATCACATGTGATATAAAATCCTATAAAGCGTTAGATGTGTTTATCATATGGGATAAATAATACAAGAAAAAGATTATATTTAACGTCAGAGAAAATTGTTAAAGCTTATTTCTGTATAAAAGCTGAATGCACAATTCAAAATTATAAAGAAATTTAGCAAATTTACGTCGCAGTAACAATGTGTTTAGCAATTCATTGAATGGTTGAATTAATTTTTTTTTTTTTTAAATTCAAAATTATTTTTCTGTAGATTTAAATATCTTTCTTAATTTCTAAAGCAGTATTATTTACTTTTGTTAAAGATACAGTTAAAATTTACATGTTTTGTATATTGAACACCAATATTGGACAACCATCAATATTAAAGTGCGTTTGTTCCCTTTTTGGTTTCGATAGTTCTGAACACCTAGAGCTGTCCAATTATTCCTTAAATCTTTCACAGCCTTATATTTTTTTGTACACAATGTGAGACTTCGCTGTCGTTAACGACCTTAGTAACGTTAAATAACATCAATGTACGTTCAATGAACACAATAACGTTAATGTTACGTTATTGTTAACTTAATGCTATCGTTAATTAACCAAAATAACGTTAAATGTTAACGGCAATAATAACGTCGTTATTTTTATTTTGGGGGTTTATACGAGGGTTACTCTGAAATTTTTGAGATACGCGCAGACTAGAATTTACAAAATAAAAATGACGGTTTAATTTTAAAATACAAAGTATTTTAACACAGCAGACACATTTTTAATGACTTACTTCAACTTGTTTAGCGTAGAATAAATTTTAAACAGAAGAGAAAATGGAATTAACGCGAGAACATCTTCGCGCTCTGATTTGCTACGATTTTAAAGCAGGATTCAATCGAGAAGACTGCTTTCAACAGTTGCAATTGGCAGTTGGTGATGAATCTCCAGCTCGTGTTACTGTATTCAGATTGTTTAAAGAATTGAGAAGAGGTCGCCATTTTCTTCAGGACGAAGAACACGCAGAAAGGCCGCCGTCGGCAGTCATCCCGGATAATGTGTCTGCCATGAGAAAAATGTTAACGGATGATAATCGCTGTACCTATCCAATTATACAGAAAGAACTTAACATTGGATCCGCATCCATACACAAAATTATTAATGAAGAATTACGTATGAAAAATGCAGTTTGCCGTTGGTTTCCCCATAATCTAACTGAGCACCAAAATGGGGAGCGTGTCAGAATCAGTCAAGAAACTCTTAAATGGCTAAACGAGGGTGGCCACCTCGTCATTTCTAAAATTGTAACGGGCGAAGAAACCTACATACCGTTTTTTCACGTTCCAACACTTCAAGAAAGCAAAGTTTGGGTCTTTGAAGAGGATCCCACGCAGACAACGGTGAAAAGACGACGTGCACTGAAAAAAGCGATGTATGCCGTTTTCTTCAGAAGTACGGGATGGGTCAAAGCCAAGGACAGAAGACTGTAACAGCCAACTGGTATACCATTTGATGTCTTCCACACATTCTACAAGAAGTGAATGTGAGGGGACTCGTTCTTCACTATGACGATGCATATTCACATACAGCCGGATTAACAGTTGAGTTTCTTAAATAAAAACAAATTAAAGTGATAGAACATCCTGATCTAGCTATGTGTGGCTTTTGGTTATTCTTTAATTTACATAAAAACTTACGTGGATGTCGTTTTCATTCCGAAGAAGAGATTGATGTGGCTATAAATACATTTTTTTCATCTATTCAAAGAAATGAATGGCATTTAATCTGTGGAAAATTCGTCTACAAAGTGACAGAGGAGACTTTGAACATTAATATTTTGTAAGTATTTCTTTAAAAACCTAGTTGTATCTCAAAAATTTCAGAGTGACCCTCGTTCATACTTCCTGTCTTCAGGAAATCACCTGTGGAATTTGTAAACATTTACAAAAAATTTCTCTAAACAAATCATTCAAATTGTAAACGAACATCAAGAGCGTGACTGTGTTTTTTCTTTTTTAATTAAAAAAATTAATGAAAATCGTAAAAGAAAAATAAAAAACAAAAAACATCTTAAGATAAAAAAATTAAAAAAAAAAAGTAACAAAAAAACACATCTAAAAAACAAAAAAAAAAAAAAAAACAATAAAAAATAAAATAAATTAAAATAAAAACACACGAAAAAACACGAAATATTAAACAAATATATGTTTGAGAAAAAACTAAAAAACGAGGGGGAGAGGGATTCGGAATCAGCCGAAATGTAAATCTGGAATAAACGGACAACCCCGTTTTTGCCTACTTGTATTTTCTCTCCTCGAATGTTTGTTTTTCTCTGGGAAAGTCGGGAAGTCTACGGTCAAATAAAAAAGATTTTTTAAGAATACCACAACTAAAATCGTGGTAATTAAAAGAACAGTTAATATTCTATATGTATATTTGTCACGTATTAATTGTAGAATAAAGTGAACTAATACACACACAAGCATTATATATATATATATATATATATATATATATTACTTATTATAAATATATATATATATATTATTTATAATTATATTAACTAATTATATATGTCGTGATCCAGTCTTAAGGCAAATGGAAAGCAGTTTTTCTTGATAATAAGTTTATTAAATCATACTTTCATTTAAAGGCAACACCTGCACCATTTTCATTTGTTCGTGGCGGAGCTAAGTGTTGACAGCTCCATGACAGTGGAATGTGTTGACAGCTCTATGTCTACGCGCTAACAGGGAGCTTTACTTTGGAGAGACACAGGGTTATGGGTAGTTGTCGTCCTTGTTTTTCCTTTTCCTTCAAAATTCCCCTGTACAAGGACATAACCCCGTCAACGCGATCGCTGAACTCGCGCAGGACGATGACGACAATATGGTTCATATTGTCGTCCATGTCTTGTGCCAATTCTTTCCATGTTCTACAATTGTTGCAGATCCTCCAGGGTTATGCCACGCTTTTTAGTTTGTTCTTCGTCTTCCTCACTTGCAGACTTTGTCATCTCAGGAGCTCGTGGTTCCTCTGAGTCGACTCATCTCTTTGTTTGACATGCAGGAATCCTTCTCTCTCGCGCATCAACATGAAACCACGCTCTTTTCCGCAATGTGGCTTCCGACAGGGTTGCATTTTTTCATTTTAATATTTTGATGAATATTTTGGAGAAACCCGCGAAGCACTGAAGTACTAAACAGGAAGCTCGAATTGGCGAGGGAACACTGTAATATACAAAATATGTACACTGTTGTTTTTTAATTTAATTTTTTGCATCGACATCAAGCAGTTAATCGCCAGATTTTATCAAGTTAAACATTTTGTTAAAATTGGCACCTAGTTCACACCACGTGACACTCGCTTCCCTTACATCATTTTCTTAATGCAGGTGAGCCTAAAAAGGGTATCATCATTATTACGTTACATTATCGTTACCGAGTCAAGATAAGTCGGGGGTGTCGTGCAACCCGATATCTCGCCAGGGTGCAGTCGTTGACACAAGTGAAAGGCGAGAATGCGGGTGCACCTCTTTATTCGATACGCTGACAGGGGGATACTCTTTCAGATGACGGGGAAAAATCTAAATTTTCTCTTCCACAAGATGGAAATTTTTGCTGGGCGTATCTATTTAATGAATCCTGTTTCATTGGATGTAAAGAGAACCCTCGATCTGAAATCAACTTCTTGGTGAGGACTTTTGTCCCAGGGTACCTAATAGTTTCGAAACCTCGATGACTTTTTACCACAGAAGGGGTGACAAGCAGGTGTATTCTGTTCGGGGGAAAAATTTGTTTTATGATTTTCTTAGTGTCCACTTGAGACAGTTTTGCGAGCTGTATAGTGTCAGATTGAACTATTTGGCACTTTTTCGTGCTACATATGGAGGTATCACTAATTAAACATAGTCTAAGGGGTTATTTGTAAATCTTTATATAAACAGGCAGCATCGGATGAAAAAGCAATGTAAAACCACTTAAAACAAAATGAGAATTCAACTAATTAACTAGCTGTAACCTTAGCTGGAGTTCTCAGGTAACTGGAATCGTAACTGACCAGAAAACGGTTGGCGGGACCGTCAATGACCCACAGGTATAAAAAGCCTAGGATTATGCGACTCAGGGATTTTCGACATTTTCCTTTACGGAAATGCTTCGACCTAGTGAATGGCTTCCGCAATTTTTGACCGGGAGCTAGCTTTTGAGTATTGCGTTCCTGTAAGGAACGGCAGGGTATCGGACAATAAACGGGGGATAGATCGGGTTTGCATTGCACCCTGGAAGAGCCTCCCCATTTTGTCAGATTATTTAATCTTATTTTTTTCCGACTGTGCTGGTCGTAGAAATGTTATGCAAGAACTACTCTTTTACTATTCGACTTGTTTTGAAAGATTAGAATCCCTGTATATATAACTAGTATTTACTCCAGAAAATAGAAGGTTTTCCAATTCTACTGTGGCTGTGATCCTTCTTCACTCTACTTCTTCACTCAAGAACATTGAAGTCGTCACAGCAATAAACAAGAGATCGGGTTTTGCAAGGAATGAAATCCTCATACTTCGCAGAGTATGAAACAGGGGTCATTTCGAAGTCATCAACGACCATGAGGTCATCTCTGTCCTTTTGCGGTTGCGGATAGGATGTCTAAGAAGAAAAAGTACAGGCGTTGCATCACCAGACAGCACATTTGTCTCGAAATTCTTGGGGGTAAGGGGGGGATGCCTTTGTCACCTCAGCCGGTCTAGTTTTGTGAATCGTTCATTTGTCAACAAGCTTTGTTTTCGCTCGGCGCCGTTCGTCTGAGACACAGGTTATGTGGCGGTAGAATTCGAAAAAATAAATAAAAGAATCTTCTTCCCCCGTTCGAAATTCCTCTTAACAAGGCGAGCACTCAAGTCGACGGTTTTCGCGGCATTCCGACCGTGCGCGCGAAACACCCCGGGAGAGTTGTGTTGTCAGCTGGCTGCTGCTGACGGAGCGTGTCGGCGGCCTCATTAGCCACATCGAGGGGTGCACCACGCGGATTCTTTTTCTTCTTTTTTTTTTGTCCGCAGAGAGGAAGGTTAACAAAGTAGGGGGTGTGAAACATCTAAATTTCCGAAAGCGAAAGAGCGCGAGGGTGATGTTTTTTCTGCGAGGGGTTGACTTCCTCGGAGATCATGTGTCAGTCGCATGCTGGGAGTAGATCTGTTTAGTTTTCTTGTTCGAACGTTCTGAATCCGCACACATATCCATTTATCTCTGCCTGTGTAAATAATGAGCGGGTTCACACAAATATAAAATAAGTATATGTGTGTGTGTGTATAGATGTATATACAGTGGACTCTGCTTGATAGCAATAACCAATTGATAACAGTAAACGATATGCACAATTAGATAAATTTACTCCCTCCCTTTAATTCACACGCAATAAATTTCAAAACAAAAAACACACCTTATATTTATGTACTGTATATTAACCTTTAAAACATAAGAACTGTATGCAAAATTTTAAAAATGGATCCATTGTTGAGTGTCTACCATTTTTTCTAAGAAGCGCATGGATCAATGGTTCGTCATCATAGTGCTTTTTTAAATTCATCGGAACGGTGTTGTACTCCCCGTTTCGACTCTTTCGATGCATTTCTCATTTCAGCACTTGTAGGGGGTGGCTCAATATCAATAGATTCTCCATCTGATTCATTAGTTCTATTATTCGTCTGTTTTCCTATGACAATCTGACAGATTTCGGATTCTGTTAACGTGGAAGCTACTGGAAAGTTTTGATCTACTTCCACCCATGACTCGAACTCTTTAGGGTTCATATCCGAAGGATTGTCTATCTTTTGAGATTTCTGGTCATTTTTTTCGCAAAAACCTGCTTAGGTGAAGCAGGTTCTGATCGTTTGAGCAGAGATTCGATTCCAAGAAGCTGTTACACTGCGTATTTTCATTTTGTTTATGTCTTTTAGTAAGTTCATCACTATTTTTCAAAATTTTGCTTAATATAAGCTGAGAAATGTTTAATTGAGCTGACTCATTTTTGGTAACCTGTCATAACGATTTAAAATTTCGATCTTTCCTTTTTGTGTTATATCATCCTTTCGCCTTCTGACTTCTATATCGAAAAGCTACACATAAGTGTGTGTTACGCTGACCCATCCGAAGACATACAGCAGCAACTAATGATGACCGTGCAGCAACAGTGACCCATAAATGGCTACCAAGCCACCGTTGACCTACGAGAGGTCCGTTATGGTCCGATTTTAATGTGGTCCAACCCGGTAAGGAGCAAACACTACTAAAGCTGCACGTAAGCGAGCAAGGCATGAAATGGGAACACGCTCCATCTTAGTTCCGATAAGAATGGGTTGCCTTCTGCTTATCTCACAACTATTGATCACCAGCAAGGTGTGCGTATTTCTGAAAAAATCCAGAAACGTGTTAGACCCCGCTCCTTTGTTCATTCCCCATTTCCCTAAGTGGAAGAGGGAGAATTCTCGGAAATTAAAACAAGAACAAAGGGAAATAAAAGATTGAGTTCTTTCCGAATACATTGTGAATATTCCTTTGGCAGTTAAAAGGAGGTTTTTAAAACTGATAACGTTAACCGATGTAACGATCCCATCAAGCGATCATTTTAACATAGAAATGAATAGAGAAACTCAGGACCCAGTGATGTCGATAACAATAAGCGATGGATAACATGAACCACGATCCTATTAAGCGGTGTCCACGGTATTTGTATGGAATCATTTCTGTTGGATGAAGGGGGTTCATCGCAATGTCTTTAAGACGGAATCCGGGGAACCGATGATCTATATTAGTTTGGTATATTTAATAAAACCTAATCTAAATTTTTTATATGCGTAAGTGCAGCAGTCCAAAAATAGAGCGTGTGTAAACACTTTCCGCTTGTTTTGAGAGTAGGGAGTCGCGATGTTTGGAGTTCCGTAACTCTTCCCTCTCCGTCAGGTCGTTTGTTCGTCTAACTGCGCACTCCGACGTCCCCCCTCTCATACATCAAGTCGGTCGTCGCACCTAACGAGCTACCGTGTCAAGGGACGTATCTGGCATCAGATCCGTCCTCGTGATTTCTCAAAACGTTTGAAACAAACGCCAGCTTCAACCTTCTCGATCACTTCGACCTCCTATGTGTGGAATTTTTATCCTTTTTTATTAGTATGTAACGGGTTGCGTAAAGATTAAATGGCCATAGCCTTCGTATAGCGAAAAATGTTGACGGATATATATATATATATATATATATATATATAAGAAAATTCTGAGGTGTTTTCAAATCTGAAGTCAAGGACTAAAACCTCCCTCGTCCTTTTGCATTCCCCTTTTTAACCTCTCACCTAAATGGACCAGTGGGGCTACCATGGACGCCCTCACAGAAGGGGTATGACTCATTAAAACTCTACATTGACCTAGCGGACCACTTAGGAAATTTCCAAAGAAAAAGGAAATGCATGATGTCGTTGACCCAGGTGTTAATGGTAATATATGTAACTTCATGCTAGCTGACCCTTCAGTTTATCCTGTCCCTATAACGAAGTGGGAACCCGTCCTCCAACGTTATCTAAATAAAGGTCTGTAGCTGAAACGGTGTCATTTTTATGGGCCACGACTGCAACCACCCATCTTAAAGTCCGTCTTATTACCATATATATACATATGTATATATATATATATATATATATATATATATATATATGTATATATATATATATATATATATATATATATATATATATGTATATGTATATATATGTATATATATGTATATATATATATATTGTAACGTACTGGAAAATAGGTAGGCGAGGCCTTCAATGACACAGGCTAGAAATTTAGGTATTCTTGACTAAATACTTTATTCAATAGAATAAACTATGTACAGTTATGTACAAATTCAATTAATGAATACATTCAGGGATCTCGTACAGAGATAATATGCACATACAAGGATGCGTGGGATACCGGAACAGTATGGCTAGGGCTTTAAAACACAATAGCTGGAAACTAATTAGTGCCGGGACTAATGTTGACTCGATCACTCCGTCTGTCGATTAGCGCGGTTGGCTTTCACAGCAGGTTCGGAGGTTCCGAGTGCGTATCACGCTGGGATTCGTGAAGAAAACACAGGATGCAAGTCGATCCAAAATTAGAGTGCAAAGTCACTCGCGGCTGACTACTTCTATGCAAGAAGTTAACTATCAATCAGCAATAACGGGGAAGGAATTCCCAAGTCGAATGTTCGACTATCTAGCAACAGAGACGCTGGCGGTCTCTAAAAAAAACAAACTCCAGACACGGAGATATGAGCGGTCCTCGATCGACCAGGCTCTAGCAGGTAGAAGCCTCGAGAGAAGAACAAAAAGCTAGAAGCCCCCGTTCTAGTCCGGTCTTTTTCTTTTTATACCCACACTAATACACTTCTCGGTCCTTCGAGAAACTTCCCGAGCCAGGGTGACGCAATCTTGCGGTCACTCCCAAGTCTCCGATCAGCTGTCCTGTTTTCCAGATGTAGCAGTTCTCAGATTCATCAACTTAACCAACTTAATGGCCTTTTTGTAACCGCTAATGGGCGGCAAGGTGCACTCAATTATGTACACAGTAAAGGTCCATTCAACAGGTTACAATGGCCAGACGGTTCGGAGCCGGCGACGCACCGTTTCAATTACGGTGTTTAGACCACCTGGTTCTATTATAGGCTAATCGTGAGTCCACGACGAAAGGTCACCTTTTGGGCTCCTTGTTCGTTTTGGGGTCATGTAACGGATCGTTACAATATATACAAAGACTCATTCATAGGGGTTATATATATAGTATAAGTATATTTACAAGGACGTATTTATAGGGGATGTGCTGGAATATTTGGATATTTTAAATGGATATTTTAGTCAGTGGATATTTTAATGAAGATATATCAGCTAGAAAGATCCTTGTTATCTATCTTTCTAGCACCTTGGAAGAGCCAAGTACGTCTGTCAGAGTCCACACTAATTAATTCGAATGGGTTGCTACTTTTGTTTGACGAGCACCGTGAAGGTAAAAGAACTAGGGATCAAGTAGGACGTCGTCATTTAGAAGCAGAGAATAAACAGAAAACCCCCAGGCGTAGCCCATCCCTCTGAGAGGTATCGTTTGAAAACGTGGAGGACATTAGACCGCGAACCTATTTTAAGGGCCTCAGTCACTATTAGCGAACACGGCGGATTTGAGGCCGAACCCAAACACAAATAAGAGCATATAGTAGGCATAAATAATAATAATAATAATAATAATAATAATAAAAAGATAGCATAGTAGGGAATGGTTCTATTTCAAGGCAAGGACGTATTTATAGGAGGTGGGGTGCGGAATGTCCATTGCTAATCAAATGTTTTTAACATTACTTACATGCACGGTCGTATTGGTTTTAACCATGGGGGTTTAAACCAGTGGTTCCTGGTCAATATCCATTTTGACCACTGAAATTCACTTTTCAATATATTTTATACGAATCGAACATAGTTTACTAGCGTATGATAAATTCAAGTTGCATTTGTTAAAAATGCCATAATATAAACAACACCAGCAAAAAACAAATATAACATAACATCAAATACAAAAAAAAAATATTTTACTTATTTTATTTTTATACAAGCTGTTTTTTATGTCATTTATGTTGAATTAAAAAAAAAACGGTACAAGTAACAAGTTTCGTAGTCGTCTCTCCATTGAAACGATTTCGTCATTTATTTTGGACGACTCCACACTTTGAAAATAATCTTTCTCTAGCTGGCACGACAGTTCATGAGATGTACTGTAAAATCCACCCATTTTATGTGAATGCCTTTAACCTCCTTCATGACTGTCCACCAGTCATCAGGTCCAAGTGTATCTTTAACTGTACTCTTTTTTTTTTTAACTGTCACTCCTATTTTATGTTTTATGCTGCAACTGGAAAGCATTTTTACAACTGCACGTGCATGGTTCATTTTTAAAATTGAAACATTCTTATTGTACTGTATAAGCACGTTCAATCTCGTGAACTTGTGAGTGTCCTATTTTGTGGAACTGCACTACTATTGTTATTGCTTATTAAAAGTCACTTCTCATTACAAAAGATATTATATATTAAAATGAAGACCCTTTAAAACTATTTTTTACAATTCTGACTAGTTTTGGACTGTTTGAAAACTACTACTATCCGGTGTCCTGGTCAACCTTGCTTACATAGTGCAATGAGAGTGCAAGAAAGGTATCTAATTAGAGTTGTAAAGAAGGAGGACGAAATTATTTAAAAATCGAAATTAAGTACCTGAAGGAGTTGCAAAAGAAAATTTGAGGCAAGCAGATATGAACTGGGTGTTCACGTGGTCGCCAAAATTAAAGTATCCCTCTACGTCCGGAGAACTTTTTTCTTTAAACGTAGAAACGAGTTCTTGTTTTTACATTTTTAGATTTATTTTTTAATATTATCATTGAGAATGGCACTTAAAAAATGGATTCCTGGAGAAGTTTTTATAAAATTTCTAATAAATGAAGAAAATTGAGTAAAAAAAAATCGGTTTTCTTCAAAAGGTCTAAATTTTGAATTAATTAAATTATTTCAATATTTTTGGATGCAACATATTTCTTATGCACTGGACTAGTGAATCCTCTAAAATCTTTGCTTCAATTACATTTGGTATAAAATGTGGGTCCTTCAAAATCGTACACATTGAATTTTTAACGAATTTTAATTACCTTTTATATCCAACTATGAGTGTAACATCATTAAAAATGATCCAAATTGAAAGCTTTTAGGTCATTCATTAGTAAAAACTATCAAAAGCATTCATAAGAATTTTCAACAAAATAGTTTAAGAACTTTTTGAGAAATCCCATTTCAAGTTTCAACATTTTATTAAAAATACCGTTCTGTGAAAAACGCATTTGAAGTTTATGGAAGAAACTTTATGTATTAAAAAATTAAAATACATGTTTAAAATTCCCCACACTTTCTTTTTGCTGAATGATGGGCGAACGCTTAGGGTGCTGACCTTCGGTACCGGAGTTCGTGGGTTCAAATCCCACTGTGGCACGGATGTTCATAGCCGTTCGGAATCTGCTTTAAGCTGTAGTTCCCGGTCTCATTAGCCCTTGTGTTGCAAAAAAGTAGACCGTAGCACTCCAAACCAAACCAAACCCCACACTTTCTTGCTTCAAAACTTTCTACTTGCAAGTTGCTAATTATTAAAAATACTAGAAAAATGTTTAAACTCATATTCATGAAAATTTAGAAAGTTTTGTCCAAAAAAATGCTCTTTAATAGGCTTTAAATTCGCAACTTCTGGTTCCGAAGTCGCTATTTCCGTTTTGTTTCGACGGCTTTCACTGATGTTTAAACAGCTGTCACTTTTCTTTAAAATGCTGTACAGACAAAACAAAAACAGATTTAGAAGCCGAAAAGATGAAATTTTACATGATTTTTGACAAAAAAATGACGTTTTCACGCAGACGGATACTTTAAAAGAGAAACAAAGACCTTTTCCAAAAGATGTCATTTTAGTTACATAATCTCTAAAAGTTTAATTTAGAATCCCCTATATAATAATATAGCCTAAGTTATCTTTCCGTCTGTCCTCGAATTGATGAAACAGTTGGACCTGGAATGGATAGAGGCATCCATAATGGATTCCTGATGAGTTAGGGTAAGAGACGTTCGAAATCACCCTTCCCCCTTTTCTAGCATTTAATGCCATTATATCATGCCCTGTTTTCCTCTGTTAAGAGCAGGCGATTAAATTTATCAATTTATCCCATAATAAAGAGGTAAAAAAATTTTTTAGCATTGTGGCGTCATTCCTTTAACCATCTCATTTATTCTTTTCTTATTTTAAATGATTTAAATATCGTCTGCATTATTTTCATACGTTTCATCACTGAAATTAGATAGGACGTCAATAATTTTCTCTTATATTTGGCTTAAATAATAGATTAGGTACATATGGGATAATTTTAAGTTTAATCATCGATTATTTTTGTTGCAACGAAAATTTTATCACAGATATTAACAACAAATTCTACGTACCTCCAGGGTGTAGGGGACAGGATCGTTTCATTCCTTTATTTCCATTAATTATTGTGGCAAAAAAAATTGGGAAGAATTTAACGATCATTTCGACTTAGCCAAGAAAACTTTGAATTATCTTCCTAAATGAATTCAACATGATTGTAAACTGCATTCACAGTAGAGGGAGACTTTAGAGGAGTATGAAGATAATTAAACTATTGAGCGTGTACCAGATAATTCTCAGCCAAAAAAAAAGCCATTTTTTACCTGCCTCATAGGGTACAATTCTGGAAAATTTAAAATTTTATTCACCCCGTCACATGACGGGCTATATGATAGTGTTTAATAATAATAGAAATTTAGTTTCTATCTGGGTTTATTTTATTTTTTTTTATTATTTCAAACTTTAATATATTCTCTCGTGTATGTATATATATATATATATATATATATATATATATATATATATATATATATATATATATATATATTCCTGCATAACAAGGTACTTTACAATTCTGGAAAATTAAAGATTTTTACTGATCCCGTCATATAGGCTAGTTTAATCACAATTAAGTTGGTCAGTTTGGTTAAAAAACCATTACATATAAGGAATAGCATTGTATTAAGAGTCAATAGAGATATACAAGTAGAAAGATAAACACAGACTGAAAGAGGTAAAAACGACTAAAAGAGCGGAAGTTCGAAAGAGCTCCTTGGAACTGTCACTTGACGACGGACACTGCAGACGACAATGCTGGAGAGAAACGATTGAGTCATCCACCGAAGGAGCCGTCGAAAAGAAAAAGAAAAAAAAACTTGACCCATTTAGTTCGCCGAAATCCAGAGAAAGGCGTACGAAACGGACAATTAGCTCTCGAAATTTATTTATTTTTGTACACGATTTTCAGAAATGCTAAAGCAGGAATTCAAAGGAACACACGATGGCGATTTATAGAATTTTCTTGCCGTCGTACACACTCGCAAAATTTGACTACTCTTGTATATTGTAATAAGAGTAATACAATTACCCTGAGCTAGCATTATTAAAGCCAATTTAGGATTCCTTTTTTCTGCTGAAGAACACTCGGATTTCTAGTGTGTGACAGCGAAAGATTTTCAATCGATTAAAGCAGGGTTTCTTAACCTGTGGTTCACGGACCCCTTGGGGGTCCATGGGTCCTATTTTGGGGGTCCGCCGACTGCTCCTAATTTTTAAAATGTTTGCATCAATATTTAAAAAACAAACTTCTTTTGTCACAGGCTCTGTAAGCCGTCTATCTGCCATTTCCCAATAGAGACCTCTACAATACGAGGAAATAAACATTCGCAAACCATATAAAATTTTACATTTTTAGAAACACAAAGTAGTCTTTGAATTTTACTTCACTTGGAAATAAAGTCACGTTAACATCAGTTACGCAAAGTTCTTGCAAATTTTTAAAACAAAATATTTGTTTTACTTTTTTATTTGATACTAGCATATGGCCCGTCACAGGACGGGATCAATAAAATTTTTAATTTTCCAGAATCGTAAAGTACCCTATAATCAGGTAATAAAATGGTTTGATTTTGGCTGAGAATTATCTGGTACAAGCTCCATAATTTGATTATCTTTACTGACCGCATATTAGTTACCGACTTTAATTTATTTATCTTTTCATATTAGGGACTGCATAGGTTTTAATACTGACAGGGATTATTTCGTGGTATATATGAAGGATGTTCAAATTTAAGAAAATCGATTACGAACTGTGTGGTTATGTATAAAAAACTAACACACAAACGAACAAACTTCTTAATTTTTAAACATATTTTACTTAAACGCTAGATATTTATTAGTCCATGAAATAGACTCCTAGACTTTTATGAAAAGAATTTGTTGTTAATACCGGTGATAAAATTTTCATTGCAACAAAAAATAATCGATGATCAAATTCTAAATTATCACATATGTACCTAATCTATTATTTAATCCAAATATAAAAGAAAATTATTGACGTCCTATCTAAGTTCAGTGATAAAACTTATGAAAATAATGCGGACGATATTTAAATAATTTAAAATAAGAAATGATTAAATAAAATGGTTAAAGGAATGACGTCATAATGCTAAAGAAATGTTATTTTAATCTACTTATTTATGTGATAAATTGATAAATTGAATCGCCTGCTCTTAACCGGGGAAAATAGGGCTTGAAATAATGATATTAAAAGCTCGAAAAGGGGGGAAGGGGTGGAATTCGAACGTTTTGAAGACGACAGTATTGTTTGCTGTGATATGAAGCCTATTTATAACAATTTATTTTAGAATCAGATCGATAGTTTAGGAGAAGGTAAACTTGACTCGCTTTGAATTTGGCTAACCCTTACTCTTCAAGAATCTAATGGGTGCCTCTATTCATTCCGGGTCCAACCGCTTCATAAATACGAGAACAGACGGACAGATAACTTAGGCTATTATTATAATGCGGAATATTTGCAGCCCAAAATGTCCAAAAAAAAAAATAAGTATGATGAAAATTGTATAAAATATGGATTCTGCTGCGTGAAGGAATCGGACGGTGTTGAAAAGCCACAATGCTTTCTGTGTGAAACCGGCAAAATTGACAGAGCATCTCAGATCTCTTCATCCTGAAAATGCATCTAAAGATCTAGAATTTTTTACAAAGAAAGCCGAGTTTTCGGAATCTGGAACATTAACCAAACTTGGATTTGGTATTCCACAAAAACTTTTGAGGCATCTTTCAGAGTTGCATATCGTATTGCCAAAAGTAAGAAACCGCATTCTATTGGAGAGACATTAATGAAGCCACGTGCGCTGGAAATGGTTGAATTACATATTAAAATAATTAAATAATAAAATAGAATTTTTTTGTAATAAATGATGTTTAAGCAATTTTTTTTTTTTTTTTGCAGAGGGGTCCGTGACATATTTAAAATTTTTAAAATGGTCCATTGTGAGAAAAAGGTTAAGAAACACTGGATTAAAGATTCATTAATATTCCTTAACAGAGGAATTCTTGAAGGTGCATACTCAGGCGCCCCCGTTGACCCAAACAGTTTTAGCGCTTCCCTTCTTCGTAAAAATTAAAATTATTTGGCATTTCAGTTAACACATGTCTAAGTCGATTTCGCAGCTGAAGTGTACCGGGAGCTGGAATTTGCGCGTAAATTTAGTTATTCAGTTAAATCTCAATAGATCGAAAAGGATTTCATTTTTTGACCCCTTTTCGTATTTTATATTGAAATATATAAACAAATATATAAAGAGACAAATAAACATATATATGTATATATAAATACAAATATATATATAATATATATATATATACAAATAATATATATATATATATATATCATATATATATATATAAATACATATATAATATATATATATATATATATATATATATATATATATATATATACACACATATATACATATATATACATACATATATACATACATATATACATACATACAATTATATATACAGACATATAGATATAATATATACATACATATATATCATATATATACATACATATATACATACAATATATATTACATACATAAAACATACATATATATACATATATACATACATATATACATATATGTACGTATATATGTATGTATATATGTACGTATATATGTATTATATATAAAAATATGTACATATGTAATGTATGTATATATGTAATGTATTTATATATATGTGTATATATAAATATATATAGATAATATATATATATATATAATATAAAATATATAAATATATAATTTTTGCAAAATAAAAAGTTATTTTAAACTAAAGTTTTTGTAATCCACCTTCCCGTTCTGTGTTTCCGCATCAACTGATGTAAAAACTAGTTTTTATTTGTCTCCATTTTTCCAGAATCAATGTAGTAGCCGACAAGAACTCGGCTTCGTTTTCCTGTCTATACCGTTATTTTTGTACTCAGCAACAAACTATGTTGTTACACTAACCCGTACTAGTAAGTGACCCGAGCTCAATTATCCATCGTCAGAAAGCGTACTAGTACGTGTACCGCATACAATGTGTTAAATCTAATAAAAAGTAATACAAAATAATCGCTCAGTGCTTCTTAAACTATACAGAAATATATTTTGCAAAATATTTTATACAAATATTCTTAAAAAAAAAAAAAAAGGCCCCTCGTGTACGAAGCCAAAAAATGGCCGAAAGGTTAGGGCGCCGATCTTCGGTCCTGACTGGGTTTGAATCCCACTGTAGCGTGGATGTACGTAACCGTTCGGAATCGGCTTTAAACAATAGGTCTCTGTATGAGTTGCAAAAAGTCGCCCGTAGCACTAAGAACCAAACTAACCCCTCGTGTAAGCAAAACAGTAGCTTGAAACCAAAACAAACCTAACCTAATAAAAGTAGTATTTTACAAATTAGGCCACCCCCCTAAAATGTGCCGTCTGGGACAGAGATCTGGGTACCGTAAAGCCGGCACTGTGTATGTAGGCACAAATACTTTTCGAGAAGCCCACGTTTTCTCGGTTCGCGAAATCTACACCACGTGTCCTGTCGCACATTTTATCCGAACAGCTAGCTCCCTTCTCGACACGCGATGCTTGTGGTCGGCTCGCTCCTGCCATCTATCGGCAGAAACTGGGACTTTTCCCCACTTCGGATAATGTCTTGTGTTTGATTAAGCACAACTACAGACGATCCAATTTTACCATTATTTTTAGTTTTAAATATTCAAATATACTGTAAAGTAGTCAGAATTATTTTTAGTTTTAAATATTCACATATACTGTAAAGTAGCCAGAATTTATTTTCTTGACAGTTTGAAAATCTCATATTTTTTAAAAATTTTTCAATCCATTCATTTTTGGCAACAAATAACAAATTCTTTCGTTTCGAAGCCATCATTGAAAAAATGGACGTTCTTATTCGGGACCAAATGCAACAAAATTTTCCTTTTTCTTGTTTCGTCTCCATTTCAACTTAAGCAGGGAGAGATCACTTAAACAGACAGATGTCCATCTCTTGTCGGTGGGCAAGAGAACCGAGAGAGGGGATGTCTACACAAACAAGAAAAAGGGAAAGAAAGTCTCGAAATCAGGTCCTCTCCGATTTCGCTCTGACTTCTTAAAACAAAACGGAAACTCGTTGAAAACAGGAAACTGACCCTATAACGAGTAACAAGAAAAAGAAAATGGCTGTATAAGCGGTGCACCAACAAATGTTTCCTATTAAGTTAGACGGGGCTTCAGAAAACGGACCCTATAAGCGGGTGACACTATAGCAGGTACTGACTGTACGTACGTATTAGATTCATAGTTTTGCATGCGCACAAAAATACGCTATAAAATGGCTCGTCAGCACTGGAAAATACATTTGCAACCCTGTTGTGTCTTTTAATTTACTCTTAGGTTTTTAAACAAGTTTAAATATACCTGTTACGTACTGGAGCCTATTGAATGGACGGTCAAGTAGCTACCTGACGAATTTAAACTAAAGCCATTTTATAAATAACTAGGAAAATAATAAAAAATATTGAGAAAGTAATTATGAGACACTCTTTTATTATTCTTTGACAAAATTATGTACTGTGTATGACAACAAAATTCGAAAACGGTATGGCCTAATCAGTCATTAATGAGCTATCGTTAATAAAATTTAGTAACTTTTATTTTTAACGTATATAACCTGTCATACGACGGAATCCGTAAAATTTTTAATTTTCCACAATTGTAAAGAATCCTATGAAACAGGTAAAAAAGGGATTGTTTTTTGGATGAGAGTTATCTGGTACACGCTCAATTATTGGTTTATCTTCACACTCCTCTAAAGTCTCAAGATACTGTGAATGAAGTTTAGAATGACGTCGAATTCATTTAGAAAGATAATTCAAAGTTTTCTTAGCTACGTCGAAATGATCGT
Organism: Pardosa pseudoannulata; assembly: GCA_032207245.1. Taxonomy (NCBI): domain Eukaryota; kingdom Metazoa; phylum Arthropoda; class Arachnida; order Araneae; family Lycosidae; genus Pardosa; species Pardosa pseudoannulata. Next base: position 24,499 of record JAGEOH010001068.1, read on the forward strand.
TAAGTTCTTCCTTCCCTGTTTTTGTTACCACAGTAATTAATGGAATTAAAAGAACGAAACTATCATTTCCACTGCACCTTGGAGGTAGGTGGAATTTGTTAATACCGGTGATAAAATTTTCATTACAACAAAAAATAATCATTGAATTTAAAATGATCTAAGACAAACATAAAAGAAAACTATTGACGTCCTATCTAAGTTCAGCGATAAAACGAACGAAAATAATGCAGACGATATTTAAATAATTTAAAATAAGAAATGGTTAAAAGAGAAGGTTAAAGGAATGACGTCATAATGTTAGAAAAATAAATGTTATTTTTACCTATTTATTACGTGGTAAATTGAAAAATTGAATCGCCTGCTCTTAACCGGGAAAAATAGGGTTTGAAATAATGCCATTAAATGCTAGAAAATGGAAGAAGGGTGGATTTCGAACGTTGTTAACCGTAACTCATGAAGAATCCAATAGGGATGCCTCTATCCATTCCAGGTCCAACAGCTT
>JAGEOH010001069.1:0-25000 GCA_032207245.1 Pardosa pseudoannulata
TAAAAAATGTTTTGCAGCAGTAAATTATTTTAAATATTATTTGAATAATAAAACATCTAGATTTTTTCTTTTTACAATCATCGTTAAAAGTATTTAATAATCTGATAAGATTATTTTTGAAATCCCGTGATTATAAAGCTAAAATCTTACAAAATCTTGATTGGGCAATGATGTAATCCTGAACAATTGATATATCTAATATTTTCTCATACCGATGTCATTTCATATTATAAATACTTATCCATTTCGATTTTCATTGAATCATCATGTAAACGAGTTGTGTTGTATAACATTTAAATGTATTTGTTTTTAGCGGTAACTATTAAATTTCCATCTTCCGTTTCGACGCTAAATCGTGAAATTGGTGAGCATCAAAATTCAAGTCCCTTCTACTATCACAACACATACAACAAGTTTTACATCAAATCACAGCTCATAGATGTGAAACAGAAACTCAAGACTTACTTCCAAACAACGTCGTAACGCCTTTATCCACGAGTGGAATTCATGTGAGGACCATCTCCCTTTACTGACTTTTCAAAACGAATACCGACTGCAGTTCTAAGGCCAAAACGATTAGACAAACATCATTACTTTCAACTTTTGTTTATTTATTTATTTTTTTAATTTACGAAAAAAAGGGGGGGAGCAACTAGAATCCACTTATCCTTCTCCTCACCCTTAAATTAAAGTTCTAATCTTCGAGAGGGAGGGAGAACAAGAACAAAAAAGGCGCGAATAGATCGAGAGCCCCAAAACATATTGCCATATCCCAGAGTGTCACATGTATAACAATTACCTGGCAATACGCAGACGATAATTCGTGCGAGCAGAATTATACGAACGGGAAAATGGAGAGGAAGGGCAGAAGAGGATGCTCTAATAAGGCATATAAATGTATTTTCTGCGCGACTTTCTCGCAAACAGAACAAAGCGAGGGAGAAAAAAAAATGTGTGAGTGTGTGTGCGTGTTCTCCCCTCACCCCCTGCATTTTTTTTTAATTTAAACGGATCGAGATTTTGAGAAAAAAAAAACTGTGAAAATTACAGGAATGAGCGCAAGCTTCTGGCAGCGCTTATAAGCAATGCAAATCAGCCGTTCTCATTGTTTATTGGATGGTGTGATTACAGCTGTACATCGTGCTGGCTGACAAAAACCTAATTATTCAGATTAGTGTTCTATGTTTAAATTTTCTTTCATTTTTTCGCTGGGAAAAAATGTCATATATTTCGTCCTGCGCATTGTGCTGTTAAAGTAAATCCGCTCTTGGAGTGGGTTGGAGGAGGGTGTGCGGTGACGGGAGGCGGTAAAAAGATATTATACTTTTCTCAGTCGGAGCGGCGAAAAGGAATTGTATAATTGCTGAAATGAAAATTTTTGAGAATGAGGGTTAAAAAAAAAGAAAGAAGGCGTGTTTCTTGCTTTTTATTTAATAAGTTCTTATTATCACGACTGCGAAAGTTCTAGCTTTCTTTTTCTCGCAACATTGCGCCATTTTTTTTATCCCCTTTTCAGATTCTTATATCCCCCCTCCTTTTATATGCAGTCTGAAGATGTTTAAACAGCGGTGCAGAAGATGAACAATTAAATAAAAAAATATCTTTTGTATACATAGCAAAGGGAAACACAATAGGCAAAAGGGAATATGCAAATAGAAGTAAAGAAACAATTAGCCAATTATGCCGATTAATATTCACGGAACATTCATTTCACCTCATGACCAGGAGAAGTAGGGTTAAAAAAAAAAGTAGTTCCGAGAGAAGAGATAACAACGTGGTCATTGTCTCGGTATTGATTACATTTAAATAATATCGATCCTCCCCCATTCGCTTTGTGCGACAGAAAGTGAAATATTAATTTATAGGGATGGAGCGGCTCTTTAGGATGGCGGAAGTCTTTATAAGTTACGGTTTCAGAACACAGTGACAAGGAGAAAGGAAAAGAGGGCGGGTACATTGAGTCGCTGGTTGAAGCTTATTGGAGTTGATAACTATAAGCCTTCGCAGGTGCAATGTTTCACCTGAAATTATATTGAAGTAGGAGATTTAGACGTAATGCGAGGTGGCGTGACGACAAGACTCTGTGTCTCTTTTATTTTTTTGTTAATTAATTATATCCAGAACTCGCATCTAGGTTTAATGACATACTATTACCAGGTTTAGTGATAGGTAAACTATGGCCGCAGATCATATACTTCCCAGGTTCTATTTGGCTTGTCCACAAATACAGGCATTTATGTTTCAATGTTTAAGAAATTATTGATAGACATGTTCCAATTTTTTTTATATACATATTTTTTCCCTAAATATATTTCTATATATGCAAAATATACTTGTGAGAATTTATATAAAACACGACTGTTTACAAACCATCTGTGCAGAGTTGGGGTGGTGGATTCACCGGACTGTGTTTTGTGTGACTCTAGTCATCCAATGACTTTTGAACATTTAAATAATTGTGTTGTACATTCTCAGTGTGAGGGTATTATTGAACAGTATTGGAGAGCACGCGAACTAATGGCTTAAGAGGCGCTAATTGTTCGACATTTGTAAAACAATATATAAAATATTAAAAAAAAACCAATAGTTTGAAATCTGATGAATTTACTGCTTACATTTTTATCCTATTATCACACCAGTGTTCACGGTGAACTTTCCACCTCTTTATCAGTACCAGTTACAAAGCTGAATCCGTAAATTATTAAATCGGAAAGAAGCACGGCCTTAACTATTAACGGCCGAAACTATTTGGTACAGCTGAATTCAGATACTATTTAGAACCGTTGTAGTTAGAGAGGTGGGGAGTAGAGCCGAACCCCCACTAGCTTTAACTACGAGCTTGCTAGCTTCTACGAATCTTGGTCGGAATCGAGCTCCCGAAATCTGATACAGTATTTACCATATCTAGCTTTAACTACGAGCTTGCTAGCTTCTACGAATCTTGGTCGGAATCGAGCTCCCGAAATCTGATACAGTATTTACCATATGGTACGTACCATACGGTCGTATTTACCTTATATATCTATAAACGGGCAATAGTCTGTGGCCCCAAAACTTTAGCTATAGTAAAGCTTATTTAGAGCGGCCTTAGGGCTCGGCGAAACGGACCCCTGTCAGGAGCCACAAATTTTAGAGGCAGCACTTTATTAAAATATTTTCTTTATTATGAAAAAAATAAGAAAAATATTTTACGAAATTCTTTTTTTACTGCTTAGGAATCAAGAATATGATTATATATTGTTATTTTTAAATTAGATTTAAATTTGGATTAGATTTTAAATTAGATTGAAATTGAAATTTGGATAGTAAGAAAATATTTAATTGACCCACCTAAATCTTGTCATTTCTGTTATATTTAACAATATGAGCCTATGAGTCTCAACTACTGCCTAGTTTGGCATTCGCCTTGCGAGATCATTGCTATACTGAATACTGCTTCCAATGGGCTTCTTTCCAATTTAGTAATTTACGGATTCAACTTTGTAACTAGTACTGATAAAGCGGTAGAAATGTGGGCATCTGGAATATTGTGAACAAACTAGAATCGACATTCGAATGAAGCAACCGAGTAATCATGTAATGTAGGATTTCCCAAAATGTGTTTCTCGGAGCCCTAGGGTTCCGCAACGACCCTCCAAGGGTTTTTCAAGAAATTTTTAAACATCATCCAAATTTTAAAGAAAATATGTAAATTCATTCTTTAACCCCTTACATAGAATTTATAATAATAACTAAAATTGCAGAGGTTTAACAATAGGAAACAGAAAAGTGATGTAACACCGAGTCAGTCATTGAAACCACAAGCAGTAGTACAGCACAAGAAGGGGTGAAATATTCATCAATGTATCCTTTTTCTTGTATCATTTGAAAAAAAAAATTTTCACTCTCACTTACCTATTATAAATATTATTTACATTTTTATTGTTTTTACTACTTTATATTGTTCAGTATTTATACTTATGTATAATCAGTGACAAATTGGCGCTTAAATTCTCTTAGTAACCCTTAGTTAGTAATATTTATCCATGGGCTCCGTTACTATATATATAGTCAGAATAGTGTTCCGTGGCATAAAAAGTTTAAGAACCACTGGATAATGTATTGCACTGTTTCTGCCGAAAACGTCTCTTGACGAGTTAGACTCGTCAAAGTCTACAGAGGCATATGAAATGAATGAGGACCACAGCTCGTTATTGTATGTCAGACAGTACACAGATATTACTAATTTTTCGGCGCAGAAACCCCAATTCTTAATTCGATTAGAGAAACTATTTGGTACAGCTGAATTCAGATACTATTAAATACCACTGTAGTTAGAGGGGTGGGAAGTAGAACCGAACCCCCACTATCTTTGACTACTTGTGTCGAAGGAGCTACTGTTGAGTTCCTTAGAATCAAACTGTAAAATTCCATATAATCATATAATAATAAAATTTTATTTATTTTTTATTATAAATTTTGTCCAGACAACATAACTGGTCTAAACAACGATGCTTACAACTGCAATTCGAAATGTACAAAAAACAGAATACAGTTTACTACAATATAGTTTCTCCACTGTAATGGTGTAATTTTCGCAGATTGCACACTTTTCATGGGAATTAAATAATTATTGTGTACTAAATTTTTATCATTTACTTTTGTTAAAATAACTGTAAAATACATAAATTTATTACAACACTATTCTCATCAATATTTTCTTTACTGCAATATGCGGAAACTTATTTTATTCGCTTACTACCTTTTTAATGATATATACGCCATTAACAACTTTTTCGAGTATTTATATAGTTTTCTTTTTTATTGTTAGGTTTTACTTATTTTTTAATTTTTTAATTTTCAATAGAATGCCTAAAATCATTACAACACTATTCTTAACTCTGTATATATATATTCTAGTACAAAGCCTAATCATTTTATTTTATTCATTTACAATTCATATTTATTGCTTCTTTACCGTATTACAATTCAAACATTCGTTTACTAAAATTTGTGTAGATCTATTATAGACTTTAACATTTTGCATATTTAACATATTATCAATCAGTTTAAACAAATTTATTTGCAATTTATTACATAGATATTTATTCAAAATCATTTTGCTATGGTAATAACCATTGATTGAGGAGGGGGAAAGGGTCAAACACCACCGAAGGTTTCGAACTCAGATTTATTACTTTGTGTACACAGGGTTTGATTTACCATTAGGCCCTGAATACCTGACCCTACAGGCTGCACCCGAAAATCAAAATAAATAAATAAATAAAATTAGGCAGCAATCATTATTATTATTATAATTTTGAATCCCAGAAAATCTAATTTCACTTTTACCTAAATATGCCACTTTCTTTTTTTTTTCCTATTTATAGGCCCTTACTCTGGACGTTACGGTTCGTTTCGAACCTTCGTTGTGAAGTCATTTTGACGTCAGCTTGCAACATTATGTGAGCAAATGATCAAGCTGAAGTCAAAGTGACGTCACAACGAACGTTCGATCAGACTTGCAACGTCCAGAGTAAGCCCCTTAGACTTTCCTAAATAGTGAACTCCAGAATGCGACGTATATTGTTTAAGATAAAATATGTATTACAGATATATTTCATAGAGGTTGTGTGTGGTAGGAGGGGAGAATAAAAACAGTAATTGACAAAAAAAGGCAGGTTTTCGCCAGGCCAAGGACGTCTGTATTACCCCACAATAGGTAGGCAACAGCTAAAAGTTAATAAGCTAGTTGCATTCTATAACACTGTTTCTAAAATCAATTCAATTTTACAATATTGATTTTTGTATTCGATTATGATTTATCAAGAGGCGCGCTGAGTACTCTTTTCTTTTCTACATCTACGGCCACCTGACCAGTGGGACTATCCTCAGGACCATCGTTTGCGCTGGTACTTTCTGTGTCCATCGTCTTCGTGTCTGCCGTCAATCAATGACAAAATCGTAGTCAGCTGCATCTAATGGTGGTGGTGGAGGTTCGTCGTAATAGCTGTAACCACCTGAAATGAAAATAAACAGAAGAGAGAAAATGAAGAACAACAAAGCTAAATAGTTGTGAGTTCTCTCTCTCTCTCTTTTTTTTACATGTCGTTTTCTTTTTATCGTCTTGAACTTAATTTGTGGGGGTTGTTCATCGTTTACGCCGATTTGGTGGACATAGCTATGCAAAAAATACAGTCGGGTAAAAAGGATTATTCGGGTAGGTGAAAAATTAAGTATTTCAAGTCCACTTCTTCATATGGTTTGCTGTAGTGGAGGTGATGTCAAGTCCCTCCTACTTTCCAATCTTCTCTACATAATATCAGTAGTTGCGCTTTACTCTAGTCACTCTAGAAGGACAGAAGAAATTAGATCCGAATTTCAGCCCAACACCAGACTGTGTACGTTGAATAGCTACTAGATCAATTACACAATACATAGGAACTGGTTTCCTTTTCTTATTATAAGTTTTCTTGTTTTCTTCTTGTGTCTTAAGGATATTGCGTCTCGTCTCTTTTCTCATCTTCTCTCTTTCTTGCTTTGTTCTGTTGTTGAATTCCTCGTTTAAAATCCTGACAATCCTTATATCTTCTTTATTTCTCATCATGGTTCCTAGTAATAGCTCGAACGGAATAAATTTGGTACTTGGAGATGCTGTGCTGTTGATGATCCACTAGACATCAGAGACATGCTTATACCATTTGGTTGGGTTTTCTATTGAAAGTTTTGTCAACACTGATATCAAAATATCGTGCATACGCTCGACCTGCCCATTGCCGGGAGGAATACCAGTGGTAATCAATACGTGTTCAATTCCCTCAGAATTGCAAAACCCTTCTATTACATTTGCTTAAATACCGTCCCTCGAACGGTTGTAATCTTATCTGTTTCCAAAAATGGACTGCTGGAGTCTTAATTTGTCTAAAGCACACTGTGTGCTCGTTGTCTTCACTGAGTATAACCAGGTAAACTTTGAGAAGGCTTCCACTATGGTAAATATATGGCTACCGTTTTTGTTAGTTGAAGGAAGTGGCATGATGAAATCTATGTGATACATGGTAAGTGGGTGGTTTTCTTTAGGTATGGGGTTTAAGAATACGTCAGCTCTTCCACTCTTCTTGCTAGCTAGTATGCAGTCGACACAATTCGATATTACATGCCAGCAGCGTTCACCCTCTTCTTTCCTCTGGTAACAACCTTGTCCTCTAAAAAAATAAGACTGACCCGTGGAGAAAAAACAGGAGTCCACTCAAGAACGGAGGGGTCAGAATCCCGCCAAACCAACGGGCCCTTCTATTGGGTTGGGAGAAATCCGAAGTTTCTTCGTAGTTGAAACCGGTCCTGCTTGGATGTCTTTGAAGAAGGCTTACGAGAAGAGGAAAAACAACGTTGAAACACCAAATGTAACTTATTGTTACAAATCTCATAATCGAAATCTTGTAGAAAAATCGTCCAGTGAGCTACTTTTGGTGTTAAATCTTCCTTCTGCATAATTTTTTGTAATGCGTCGCAAATTGTAACTATTTTAAACATGGTACCTAATAAATAGTTCCAGAATTTTTTCAACGCCTCTACAATAGCTAAAACTTCTAATTCATAGGTACTTAATTTCTCTTGCTGTACAGTCGTTTTCCTACTCATATATACTCATATATACTCATGTCGATGGGATGGAAATTACCATCGTCAGACCATCGCAGACCAAATTACTATCGTCTAAGGCCTGCGCCAAAACCCCGAGAACTTGCGTCGGTATGTAATTCCAGGGTTGAACCTTGTCTAAAGATGTGTAATACAGGTGTATCAGAGAATAAGGTCTTGAGCGCTCAAAATGACTCTTTTTGTTCTGGTCCGAAACAAACTTACATATCCCTCTCGAAGTAGGTCGTTCAGAGGTTTTGCTATCTTAAGATTTATTGAGATTGAAGTAATTTGAGATGAGTTTCCGGAAATAGCCTGTTAACCAAAGAAAGCTCTGAATTTGCTTTTTTATCTGTGGTTCTGGACAATTTTAAACTGCCTTAATTTTTAAAGAGTATGGTTTAATTATTCATTCTCTATCCCATAACCTAAGAAATGACACTTTTTTAAATTCAGCTCAAGTGGGTACTTCGGGGTAATATTTAATATGCGTTTCAATTTTTCTATACCCTTTTTATCATCGCGTGAATTTGTTTGCATTTTAGGGAGAGACTGAACCGCCGGGAGAGAAGAAGGATGTACGCTAGGGATCGACGCCTGACGTACTCGAAAGAGACTCCTTAGTAATTTCGCTGTTATGAACCCTTGTTTAATTTTATTATTCGTGTGCTTCTTTTGTGTGTGTGTGTTAGTAAATAAATGTTAGTCCTTGTAAAGACTGAAGTCAATTTCGATACTAACTTACACCAGAAAACCCAGACCCTCCGCCATCCAGATGACATTGGTGTCAAAAGAAATGGATTAATTACAAGAAGCCGCTGAAAACAAGGTAGGATCTATTTCATCATTCCTTAGAAGTTAATTGTTATTAGAAATAATATTTGAAAATGGCTGAAAACGAACTGAATAAATTGAAAAAGAAAAGATCTGTTATTCGTTCAGCCGTAACGAAAATTACTAATAACATAGAATCTATGATAGCTTCTAATAATGTTAATGATTTAGACGAGAATTTAGAACAGTTGAATGCTAAACATAATATTTTGAAGGAGTTAAATCCACAAATTGAGGTTTTGACAGATGAAAACGAAATCGAAACAGAAGTAACAAGTAGTTTAGAATATGATGAGAAGATAATTAAATGGAAATTTAAAGCTACTAAATTTATAAAAGAGAAACAACAGTTAAATGTTACACAGCCTAGAAGTTTATTTACTAATTCAGGCTCAGAAAATGTTCCAGAAAATAGAATTAATATGAACGTAAAATTACCCAAGATAACTATTGATAAATTTTATGGTAATCCCAAAGATTGGCAAAGATTTTACAATACATTTTGTACAGCCATTCACGAAAATGAGAGTTTAACCAAAGTAGATAAGTTCAATTATTTATTAAGTTTATTAGGTGGAATTGCATTAAAAACAGTTGAAGGATTTGCGTTGTCTGCGGAAAATTATGATGAAGCTATAAAATTACTTTTAGAACGATTTGGCCGTAAAGATTTGCTTATTAATGCCCACATGGAAAAACTCTTAAATTTAAGACCAGTCAAAAGTTCCAGTGATATTTATGCTTTAAGAAACTTAGTTGATACTTGTAACATCCAAATCAGGTCTTTAAATTCTCTTAAAGTTAAAACCGAAACTTATGGAAATTTGTTATGTCCGTTACTAATGAAGTGTATTCCTTGTGATATTGCATTAGAATTTACGCGGAAAAGAAAAAGTGTTGAAACTTGGGATGTAGATGAATTTATGTCATTTTTGCAAACCGAAATCCATAGCCGCGAAAGAACACAGTCCCTCAATTCTTTTCCCCGCGATCCGAAACCGAAAATTCCATTCGAAGCAAAACAACTTGTTCCCCCCCTCGGAAAAGTAAACATAGCCCTAACGGAGCAGGAGTGCAGGTGCATGTTTTGTGGTGCTGATCACAGTGCTGAGGAATGTGAGATAAGCCCCGAAAAGAAAAAAGAAAGTTTAAAGCGAAAGGGGAGATGTTTCGTCTGTTTGAAGCCCAGACATATTGGCAGAAACTGCAAAACCCAAATTCGTTGTTTACAGTGTAATGGGCGCCATAACTCTCTTGTTTGCGACAATAAAGTAACTAAAGAAAATGAAATCACTGCAGACGAATTATTAACGGCTAGAATTTCAGCCAATGCTTTAAAAAGTTTGACAGAATTGAAACAGAATAAAATGAGTAGTTCAATTGATTCACTACCAGTGCTTAAAATCGAATGTGAAAACGTCATTTTAGAAGCAATAATCGACAGCGGTACGCAAATTTCGATAATAAAAAGCAAACTCGTTCCAGAACATTTTAAACAACCATCTGGTAGCATTATTTTAAAATCAGCTTTCGGACATACGGTGAAAGCTAACTTAATTAATTTACCTTTAACTATTGCAAGAAAAAAATTACCGGAAACACAGAATCGGAACCGAAAGCGATAAAAATATCATTACACACACACACATATGTATTGTAAAAATTTAAATATTTTAATCTTAGAATTAAAATTGCTAACTCCGATATTAAAAAACCATTAAAAGTCCGCGATTTCTCTATCTTTTTAGTAGCCTCTTGGCGTCAAAATCTTTGTAATAGATAAAATCTCCTTTCCCTTGGCTGAACTAAGGTTCCTAAAATTCTCACACATTTGCTTGAGAAAAAGACCTAAGTAGCTTATATTTTTGGAGATAATATGCATTTAATGTTTAAAATTAAAGAAAAAGAGAAAAATGTTTATTTTCCACTACATTTCTATTCGCTCTTTCTCGGTAACAGTGCCGTCTCTAGACGGCAGGCCACTGTTTAAGGTAGCAAAATTTGCAACGGTAAAGGTGTCTGAACTAGAGCTCAATAAATTAACTAAATGAAACGCAATCCACAAAATATATTTAGATAGTTTGAATCCCCTATACAATAATAGCCTAAGTTATCTGTCCGTCTGTCCTCGAATTGATGAAGCGGTTGGACCTGGAATGGATAGAGGCATCCATATTGGATTCTTGATTAGGGTTTTCTAGTTAGGGTTAACAAAATTCAAAGCGAGTAAAGTTTATATTCTCCTAAGCTATCTATCCGATTCTAAAATAAATTGGTATAAATATGCTTCAAATCACAGCAAAAAATACTGTCGTCTTTAAAACGTTCGAAGTCCCCCCCCTTCCCTCCCTTTTTTCGAGCATTTAAAGCAATTATTTCAAGCCCTATTTTCTCCGGTTAAGAGGAGATTAAATTTATTAATTTATAACATAATAAATAGGTAAAAATAACATTTTTTTCAAGCATTATGACGACATTCCTTTAACCAATTCATTTAATCATTTCTTATTTTAAATTATTTCAATATCGTCTGCATTATTTTCATACGTTTTATCACTGAACTGAGATATTACGGAAATAATTTTCTTTTATTTTAGGCTTAAACAATAGATTAGGTACAAATGTGATAATTTTAAATTTAATCATCGATTATGTTTTGTTGCAATGAAAATTTTATCACCGGTATTAACAACAAATTCTTTTCGTAAAAGTCTAGGAGTCTATTTCAAGGACATAAATATCTAGCGTTTAAGTTATATATCTTTGAAAATTAAGAAGTTTGTTCGTTTGTGTGTTTGGTTTTTATACATAATCCCACGGTTTGACTAAATGAATTCAACGTGATTCTAAACTGCATTCACAGTATCGGAAGACTTTAGAGGAGTATGAAGATAAACAAATTATTGAGCGTGTACCAGGTAATTCTTAGCTAAAAACAAGCCATTTTTTTAACTGCTTCATAGGGTACTTTACAATTTTGAAAAATTAAAAATTTTACTGATCCCGTCATATGACGGGCTATGTGCTAGTCTAGAAAATAAATTAGTAGTAAAGTTAAATACAACAGGTGATTCATTAGAATAATTTTATTTATTTTTTGTGAAGACTTTTTTGGTGTTTATGGCATTTTCTTCAGTCAATTTTTGAAAAATAACATCAGTATCCATAGCCATAGCAAAGCCTTCTAGAAGGTAGAGCCTAAATCATCTGTTCACAGTGGCGTACCCAGAAATTAATTTTGGGGAGTGCATATTGTCATTGCCAATAAGAGCACCCATATGATGTAGCCTACACACTATGGCCAATTGTTCACCACTTCCTAATGGGAACCTTTAACTATGGTTCACGGATTGTATCCACACGCTGGGCCACTAAATGTGCCAAACACGTGGATTCGTCCACAGGGTCTACTGCGCACTTTAGTTGCGCATCTGGCTGCCTTTGATCTTTGGAGAAAAACCGCCTCGGAAGCCATCGTCTGGCACCATCGACCACGATAAACCATACCCCCTCCAGACAGTGGTGATGGCTTGCAGTGGACCATAGTGTAGAGGGACCTCGAAAAGTGCAGAAGGGGATTGAACTCCCCCTTCCCATTTTGTAAAGTCAGTTCTTTAAACCAAATTTAACACTTTAATATGCAAATACAACACACGCATGCACACATTTTTATCTCAGACCCCCCCCCCTCCTAAATTCTCTCATATAGGCGCCATGAAAAAATAGATTTCTTTAATTTAGTATTATCATTATGTAAAAAGTAAAGAATACATTATATCAATCTAATTGATCCGTTGTAAAGCTATTCATGAACTGATATAATTTTTACCAAGTTATAAAAATTAGAAATATTTGGCCATTTAAGAAAAATAATAGAGATATTATGAAAACAAAATTTTTTACTTATCAGAATTGATAGAATCCTGTATCATTAAAAATTGACAAAATACCATTTAATGATTGAAAAAAACAGTTGCACTTTTTTTTTAAATAAAGATTAAAAATATTCGAGTACAATGCAATGAAAAAAAATCTATTCATATTAGTTTTTACAAATTTATATTTATTCTCCTCTTTTGTTTTTGTAAAATATTTAAAACTTCATCTTCAGTTGCAGTAATATTTTTATAGACATGCAGCAAGCAGAGTCCATTTAAACGCATTTCTGATATACTGTTTCTCATTTCTTTTGTTTTTTTCCCTCCGCCGAACGATGGCCGATTGGTTAGGGTGCTGGCCTTCGGTACCGGAGTTTGTGGGTTCAAATTCCACTGTGGCATGGATGTTCGTAGCCGGCTTTAAGCTATAGGTCCCGGTCTCATTAGCCCTCGTGTTGCAAAAAGTAGACCGTAGCGCTACAAACCAAACCTAACCAAAAATTTTTTTACATACTTCATAGTTGAAAATTATCTTTCAGCTGCGCATGTTGTAACTAGAAAAGTGACTAAAATTTTTAAAAGTTTATGGAAATTCGGAAAAATTTCTACATTGCACTCTTATAAAGCTTCTGTAGCAGTTCCTCCCCCCCCCCAAGATCTTTTCCACAAAACCTAAATATTTCAAGATAATGTTCTTATTGTAGTGTTATGGTACAGTGTTCCCTCACTACTTCGCGCTTCATGTTTTGCTGGTTCAGTGCTTCGCAGGTTTTTTCCAAAATATTCTTCAAAAAATAAATGTCGGCAGCCACATTGCAGAAAGGAGCGTTGTTTCATGTTGATGCGCGAGAGAGAAGGTTCCTTGCAGGCCAAACAAAGAAATGAGTTGACTTAGAGTGCATACCATACCACGGGCTCTTGAGATGACAAAGCCTGCAAGTGAGGAAGAAAATGAAGAGGAAGATGAATAACAAACTGAAAAGCTTGGCCTTACCCGGGAGAATCTGTAACAACTGTGCAACATGGCAAGAATTTGCATAAGACATTGACGACAATATGGTTCGAGCTATCGAGTTCAGCAATCGCGTTGTCGGGGTTATGTCCTTATGCAGGGGAATTTTGAAGTAAAAGGAAAAACAAAGAGAACAACTACCCATCACCATGTTTCTCTCCAAGGTAAAGTCCCCTGGCTCTACCGTCAGCGCCTCCATCAGAAGAGTATTCGCTACCAACTCAAGACTCTTCGCCACTCTCAGAAAGCAGTGTTGATTAATGTTTATAACTCTATAAGGTTTTGTAATTAACCTTATTAGTTAGCGCTGACACGTTTAAGTAAATACGTATACTGTCGTAATTTTTGTCTTAAATGTGTAAAGTATAAATACTGTTTACATATTTAAAACATTCGTGTACCAGCATACACGAAAATTCCTGGGGGCAAATCCTACTTCGTGGTTTTTCAGCTTTCGTGAAAGGTTCTGGTCCCCACTAATCGCGAAAAACGAGGGATCACTGTGTTGTAATGTACTTACAACCTTAACACCAGTGTTCGGTTACAAAGAGGAAACACAGTAAGAATATAATACTTTGTATTGAGATTCTGACATTTATTCTGTACATTCATTTACAAATTGATTCTTGGTTATCATATATCATAGTCATCCATTATTTATGTCTTATATTTACACCATAATTATTACAATTCTCTTTATAATGCGTAATTATTCAATTACAAGGTTAAATCATTAAGAGAGGCCTAAGTGACTGTAAATATTATTTTATATTTACCTCCATTAAAGGCACAGAGGAGCAGGCAGGGGCTTTCCTTACGCGATGTGTCGGTCCTTCAGTGGGTCCAAAGAATTAGGCAGGGACTTTCCTAATGCTGTGAGTCGGTGCGGGTGTTCGGGCGCACGGGACGGGTCGGTGCTGGTGAGCGGGTTTTAGGATTTGATGTCACTCTTCTCTTCATTCCCGACTTCAACTCCTTTTCTTAACTTCGTTTTCCAACTCCTCACCTCGGTTTTTAACAAACCTTTTTTTCTTCCTTTCCAATCGCTTGTTTCGGGAAATTTTCCCACATCTGTACCCCCTGCAGGTGGGCTCATTAAAGTCGCCCCTTTTGTGCAAGCTGACATTATTTTTAGTCCCTGCCCCCATAACTCACGGTGCTGTGCGAGCTTGATCATTACACTGCCATTCCGTGATCTATACCTTCTCTGCAGGGATCCCTAAACTCGACGTGAACAATTGGAGTCCTAAATTCTTCTAGGAAATTTCACCCACAACTGTGCATGCACGTGCAGACCATCGTGGGAAAGTACCTCGGTACACACTGTATTTCTAAACTTAAAAAAAAAGGAAGACGAAATTTAAAATTTCTTCACCCCCCCTTCTTTTTTCAGTTTCGATAAAAAATCCTGGGGGTGCATATGTCCCTTTGCACACACACACCCTGCATACGCCTCTGTCTGTCTGTCTGTTCATGACCACTAAAAACCCCTAGAAAGCGACTTTTGCCTTAGTACGAAAATAAAGCGTTTGTTTACTTATACTACTATGGTTTTTTTAATGCACATAATAGTTTTACAATATTTTATTTTTCAGTTTAAGAAACCATTTCACATATTTTTCATTTTACTTGCTGTTATGACTCTTGATTTATTTATTTTTTCCTGTACAAGTTACTGCATATAAAACATTGCACATAAAATAGCCTTTAAAAAGATGATGTTATCAAAAGAAAGTAAACATTTTTTACTTCTAAAAGATTTGGTCGTAGTCAGAAAAACTTCAGTGAAGAAGGAGATGGTTGCTTTATGATTTTTCACGATCCTTGGGCTTCCTGCTTTTCGAAAAGAACACAGTGAAAGAAGCTACAAATTACCTAAATTTGATGATAAACAATGTATATTCGTTCACAGAGTTTGTTTTCTCAAATGACTATTGATTATTCTAACTCGTATAACACTTCTTTCCACATGGCTCGGAATGTGTTCTACGGTTTCAAGAGCATAACGAAGAGTTTAATGTAGTATCTTGACTATTAAATTCATCAGATCTTAATTTAAAGATGATCTGTGGATCAACCTTTCGACAGCGAATTCTGGAACAGCTCTTCCGAATTTATGATCTACTGCCGCAGCACTTTCATCAACCCGTGTGGATCTTGTGCATAGACTTGTATTGACTGCAGAAACTTATTAAAGAACCTTGTATAATGCATGTTCTCCTTTCTGTGCTATCCTTCCTTGCTTTAAAATATATTTTTGGAAAATTATCCCACTGACATAACAGTTGTTACAACATTCTACAAGAACAGGGTAGAATTCTAGGGTAACATATAAGCTGCGTTTCCATAAAACCATGTTAATATTGTAAATAGTCAACTATATGTTATGCAAATGTTACAAATCACTTCCATCTACTTATGATACAGTGTGATCAATTCTCTAAATTACAGTTTTTGAATTTTTCCCCGCATCACCCCTGTTAGGCTTAAAAAATTTCGCCGTGCAGCAACCTTTAAGGGCCGATCCCACCAAAGTCGTTTAACGCTATCAGCGATTAATCTCGGTTTAAAAGGAGAATTGCGTTCCCCCATTGGTTGGCGCCAGGGTTAACAGTGGCTAATCGTAGTTAGCCGTTAAACGGCTTTGGTGGGATCGGCCCAAAAGAAGTTTTAATACGGAGGGGAAAAACAATAAAACATTAAAAAAATAAGGCTTCTTTGCCTTTAAGGCAATGAAAGTTACTGTTAGATTAAATTTTTCATTACCTCTTGATCATTGTCGTGGTACATCTGGCATGCACTCATGGTACCCAAAGGTGCGTCAGCATTCAGTTTGAGAACTACCACCGTTAAGGTAGTCCAAATAATCTATTTTTTCATCAGCAACTTTTCGATGGACGATATTAATAAAATATGTTCACCGACTTACTCTGAAACCTCTAAGTGAGGCTCGTTAGGAAAGCCGAATAGATGCATTAAAACCACTAAGGCATCAATTAGAGGAGGGATGTAGGATGCTTTACTTGCTGTTTGTAATAATTCGGAGATTGGTAGCTCTATAAGAGTTGAAACTTCTGGACTATTCATTTGTGTTAAACAATTTAAGTTTTCATGCTGCATTGTAATTTGGTACAAAATCTTAAATTGTATCAATCCTATAAATAAGTTCTTGCAGACAAAAGACTATGATTTACCATCTGCTATGCAGCTCTTGAAAAATTGTAAAGATTTTTCAAGGATCTTAGATTGGACACAGCCTTTAATGAAATACTTTGCGATGCTCGAGAACTCGACGAAATTGACTTACCGTCTATTTTTGAGCTCACCTAGACACGTCATAGAGTTCGAAGAAGGAATGTTAATTTCGACTATCAGGCACGAGATGATCCGACAGAAGATCCTGCTTTGAAATATAAGGCAGAATTTTATTTTTTTCACATTAAATAAAGCTATCAATGCACTTGAATCCAGGTTTGATTTGATCAGTATCCACAGCACCTATTTCCAATTTTTATACAATATTTGTGAATTAAAAGATACTCCTCAAAACGACGTACTAAAGTAAAGATCTAGAAACAGCGTTAACTGATGGGAATTCATCAGATATAAACGCGCTTGACCTGGCAGACGAGATAGTAGCGGTTTTGGTTTTGCTGAATAAAAAAGAAAGCCAATCGAGATTTTAAAATTCATATCGTACCTAGATTTTTCTCCAAATCTCGGTATAGTTTGAAGGATATCGCTTACTCTCCCAATAAGTGTGGCAATTGGAGAAAGGAGTTTCTCCAAATTTAAATTAATTGAAATTTTTTTACGCTCCACAACAACCAAGGATCGTCTAAACGGCTTGACAACAATAGCCATTGAACATGAACTGACTAAAGAAATTAATGTTAAAGAAATTATGAAAAAATTCTCAGAATTAAAAGTGAAAAAAAACACTTTTAAGTTTCAACTCTTCAAGATCTTCAAGATGATGGGTCAACTGGATTACCTGGGCCAAGCCCTCAAATCCAGAGATTTCTTACAGTAAGCAGAGAAATTGACAACGAGCAGAGCATAAACAAATAAAAGATGAAAGATAAGGATAGTGTGAGATCCACTTTATAAATCTCGATTTATTATGATGTGTATTTTTTTATTTGTACGTTGTGGCAACAAGCCAGTTCTCGTTCTGTAAGTTTTTGATGGCAGTGTTTATGTAAAAGGGGGCATCTTGTGATGTCTATGTAGCTTATGAAAATGGGCTTAGTTTGCCCGAAAGTTGATGATATCTGTTCTTTTATCTTTATTTGTTTTATATTGAATTGTGCTGTCTAAAGAATAAATATTTTAAAAGACATTCTCAAGTTTTGTTTTCAAAGTCCTGTTTAGAGACGAATCTTTTGGAATCATCAAGATAGAGATCCCGTTATGAACCTGGAAAATTACAGGTAAGAGATATTTTACTCTTACAATTTGATATCTGTTTTTGGAAGTAGAAACCCAAAAGATAGAATGGTGGATTCGGGAGTTCATGACACAGTAACTAAAGAATAGAGAGTTTAGGGATAGATAAACACAATTTTTTTTCCAGGGACATCAGAACAGTATTGAAAAAAACTAATTTGAAAACTACGCTCCGTCCTCACCAAAGTGAAGAGAGCCAATAAAAGCGAAAATAGAAGGATGAGATAAAATGCAAAGCTGGTAAAAAAAAAAATAAATAAATAAATAAAAATTACTAAATGATGATGTATGGCCATTTTAAAGTTTTAAAGCTTTTTTCTTACATTTTAAAAGATTTTATGATTTTTTTTTTTTTTTTTTTCATTTTTTTTCATTTTTTGAAGACAAAACAGACAAAAAATTTAAAGATCTTTGGCAAGAATGGCCAAAGGCCTTCTTCTATTGCAAGCATTAGCGGGGTCATAATTGACTAGATTATTAATTAATTCATTGTTTAGATTTTTATGAAAGTTAGTGGAGAGATTATAGATAAAATTTGGAATAGGAAGAATTTTTTATTCTTCATGAATGGCACTATTTCTAAAGTACCGGGGAGCATTAGCGATTTCTCTGAGAATTAAATTTTGAAGAACAGTAAGAATTTTAATGTTAGAATATGCTGCATAGGACCACACTGGTGCTGCATAGGTAATAATGGGACGCAAAAAGGAAGTGTAAACAAGCAGCTTTATTTTAGTATTCATTTTGCTATGGCGAGAAATTAGTGGGTAAAGAGCTCGCTTAGCGTTCCGATATTTAGTTTTGACCGAAAGAAAATGTTGTTTCCAGGTTAAATTTTTATCTAAAGTGACACCTAAGTACTTAACAGTATCCGACCAGGGAATACGAGTGTTATTGATGTATATGTTGTGGTTAACGTAAGACGTTCTCTGTTTGGCTGTAAACATTGCTGCTTCGCATTTAGATGTATTAATCCTAATTTTCCACCTGTCGAGCCACTCAATAATTTTGACTAAGTGCTTATTAATGGCATGCACAGCAAACCTAATATTTTTATTTGACGAAAAAATAGCAGTGTCATCTGCATAAATTGCAAGTTCGGTCGAAGGATGCACAGGGATGTCATTGATGTAGATATTAAATAATGTTGGGCCGAAAAGGGATCCCTGTGGAACGTCACTGTAAATAGGAAATTTTGAAGATAGAGACTGGTAAATTTTTACTTGAAAAGTTCGACCGCTTAAGTAAGAAAACATAAGTTTAACGAGATGAGTAGAGACGTTATAACGAATTAATTTGTGGATGAGGGCGTGTATCCAGATCTTGTCGAAAGCACGAGCAACATCGAGAAAAATGGCCGCAGTAGAGAATTTATTTAATTTATTTTTGGCGAGAATTTCAGCAATGCGATAGACCTGATGAGGAGCCGAAAGGTTTTTGCGAAAGCCAAATTGATAAGGAATTATTATATTATTATCTACAATAAGACTATTGACTTCAAGAAGAATAAATTTCTCAGTAATTTTGCTGAGAGTATTTAAAAGGCTTATTGGACGATAATTATCTGGAGAAGAGTGGTCCTTGTTAGGTTTTGGAATAGGGACGATAATTGAATTTTTCCAATTAGAAGGAAAATGACAAAAATAAAAGATGTGATCAATAATTGTATAAATATAATAAATATATTGGATGGGGAGATGCTTGAGAGCAGTATTAGTGATTTTGTCTTCTCCAGGGGACTTACGATTTGGAAGATTTTTAATGATTTTAATAAGAAGAGCCGAAGCAATATTGACATTAGTGTTGAAAGAATTGAAATTTTGAATAGTTGAAATACTGTTGAGAACATCGTTGGTCGTGCTTACGTCAGAACCTGTATTTGGGGTAAAATTCTGAGCCAGTGTGCTGCCAATTACATTACATTTTTCCTCAGCCGTGTAGATAATATTACTAGTAGTAGGATCCTTAAGTGGCGGAATTGGAGTGAACGAATTTCTGAAGCGTCGAGCAGCTTTCCAGCCAGAATTGTCAGTAGTGTCAAGAGAAACTAAGAAGTTATCCCATTCCCGATTAGCTTTATCTTGTATGTAGTATTTGAGGTCTTGTTGTGTGTTATTCATAATTCTTTTATTAAGAGGAGTTTTATTCCTTTGCCAGGCTTTCCTAGCACGATTCCTATTATTAGTTAAAATTTTAAGGTGTTTGTCGTAATGGCGTTTGTCTGTGTCAGGAATGATAGTGAAAGCAAAATCAATACTATCGTTAATATCTTGAGTTACATTAGTTATAAAAGATTCTAGATCATTAGTGTTATTAATATTAGGGAGGGCAAAAGTTTTACAATTAAGATGCTCTTTAAATTGCTTCCAGTTAATAAATTTTTTCGGATTAGAAAGATAAGGGTTATTGCTGATAAAATTTTTTAATAAAACTGGATTATGGTCTGAGGAGAGGTCACAAATGGATTCTATAGTAAAAGAATTTGGAATACCTTTGATTAATGCGAAGTCAATAATGCTACTGCTATGATTTGTGTGACGTGTTGGTTCACTAGGTGCAATGATATCAAAGTCAGAGTTACCTGAGAAATTATTAATGATTTGTCCATATGAGTTATTACTAGTACAGTGCCAGTCACTATGCCGAGCATTTAAATCACCGAAGATAATAGTGTCGTTATTGATAGTATTCGAAGCGTAGAGATCGGCAAGTACTACTTGCGGATTTAAAGAAGGGGGGATATAAGTTGAAATTATAGTATAGGGGGATCCATTGTTGATCTTAACATTGATAGCAGTAGCATTAATAACCTGTAGAGAAGGAAGAATTACAACATGATGGGGAATGGTACGTTTAATAATGATAGCAGTGCCTCTCATGGGTAAATTTAGACTAGGGTAATCATTCCTATATGTAGTGTAATTTTTAATGTTGAGTTTATCCTCTGGTCGAAGGTGGGTTTCTTGTAAGAGAACGATATCAGGAGAGCGCTCGTTTACGAATTCCCTGAACTCACGAATCCGAGATTTTATGCCGTTGCAATTCCATGTGAAGACTGTAAGAAACCTGTTAAAAGCCATTATGGGCCGGTGGAAGGATCTTGAAGAAGACTCGAAAAGAACACTAAAACGCGTTCTTCCGAGGTTTTCACGTGAAGCATATCAGATTTAATTTTTCTAAGTTTGGCGAGAATTTCCTCGAAATCGTTGATTCCCACAAGTTTTTTGATGTCATTTAGGAGGTCAGCTATTTCATTTAATTGGTTTGAGGAGCTAGTGATTGAGTTAGAATTTGATTGGATGGGAGCCTGAGGGATAGCTGAAGTGGGGGTCTTAACTGATGCTGAAGTCACGTTCGTATTTAGCCCATGCGCAAAAGATCTTGTCATTGGCTTTGGAGTAGCAGCCTGAACGAAGGCTGTAGCAGCGGTCTTCGGCTTCGGGAACTTAGGGCATCCCTGATAACTGGCGGGGTGAGGGCCGCCGCAATTGCAGCAGGTTGGAGAGTCTATTTTGCCCGCACCTTTGGGGCAATCTTTGGTGTTGTGGAATTCTGCACATTTTACGCACCGTGACTTCATAAGGCAGTTATCACTATGGTGGTGAAAAAATTGGCAGTTGTGACACTGCTGGGTTTTAATAGGGGACCTATAGCGTTCAATACTTATTCGGATGTGAAAAAGGGAATCAAGTTCCATTATTTTTTTTAACATATCTGAGGGAGTAAGTTGGACTTGAAATAGCGGCATTGGAAGCTGGGTCTTCCTTTTGATAAGTTGAGCAACTTTAATTACAGGATACTCTAGCTTGACTAATTCTTCTTGGATTTCCTCCACCGGAATATCGCTGGGGAGTCCGCGGATCACGACTTTAATGGGCCTTACAACACCAATTGGTAAGATGTAACCCTCGATTTTTTTATCTATGAGAAATTTAGTTATGGCCCGGTGATCATCCTCTGTATTGGGTTCAAGACGAATAAATTCTCCGCCAACCCTCGCATGGAATTTGCGCTGGCTATTGGGTCCTGCAATTTCATTTAATAATTGCCTGTAGTTTGTTGTCTTAACGATGGTGATATGCCTAATTTTAGGCTTAGCGGGAGTTGGATTAGGAGAGTCATTTTTAGATTTAGCTGGATTACCAGCTAAAGTTTTCTCTTTAAGAGATGCAAATTTGTTCTGAGTATTAACTTTCTCAGAAAGAACAGCAATAGGTCGTTTAGCCGTATGACGTAGCGGAGGGACTACTAAGTCATTTCTAGGCTTTTTATGGGGTTTAGCAGAACAGGAAGTAGAAGGAGAATGCTCTAAGTCAATACTCTGCTTACCTTGTAGGTGCTGAGCGATAATGATCTGGTGGACTTGAACTCTTCTATTGCATCAGCAGTTAGCTTTCCAGATTTTATCAAATTCAGGATTATTAAGTCATATGAAGTGGCCGGGGCAGGAGCGTCGACGATGTCTTCATCCATATCGGCGTCGGAGTCAGGAAGTGGGGCCGAAGCCGTGGAGGTTGACGCAAGGTTTCCCTGCGATGTCATCTTTCTATCTGGTAATGGTGGAAATGATGATCCATCTATATCAATTGGAGCAGTTGTCCGGGGCATCATCGGTGAGGCAGTCCGATCATTAGTAGGAAGGTTTCCGTCACTCATGGAGTGCCGGAACCGAGCGCAAGAAAACGGGTCACAAGAAAACAGGAGCACAAGAAAAGGAAGTCAGATAGATACAAATACCAACACTGAACTCTTTTCAGTTTCAACTCTCGATTTAAATGTATTTTTAATATGTAATTAAGTTTTAATATTTAGTGGTTCTATAATTTGTTTTAGTATTTTTTAATATCCGTATTTTGTAATTATACACTAGAAATGACTCTTTTCTTTTTTTTTCTCTGCCACCCTAATTTTAATTTAGTGCCAAAAACATAAATTAATAAATTAGTATTTTTTGCTAATCAAAACTTAAACATTATTGATAGCAATTTTTTGCTCACGTTTTATTATCACGTTTTATTGGGAAAGGTGTAGGTTATCTCTTTTAGTTTTTGTTATAAACGGGCGGCATTTTACCTCTTTACCCGGGGGGGCGAGATTGCTAGCTCCGGCCCTGGCTTCGGGAACATACATCCTTGAAATATTTATTATATAAAAAAGTAAGGTTATTGTACCAAGTTTAATAAAAACATTAACTTCCTAAAGGAATTCTGATTGATTAAATTTTTCATGTTCTATCGCATTATTTTTTTAATGAAATAACAAAGTTTAACTCCTATTTATTTGCTTTATTTGATTTATTAGTTATAATTATATATTTGGTTGAGAGAACTAGGGAATTTTTTGTAATCAGGTTGATAAGACCAGAACCTACTGTTTACAATTGATCCAAGGTACTATGAAAACAAGGAACTTTAAGTCAACTTAAGGAAAATTTAAGTCAACAGTGATTCGTACTCATTTACTCCAGTTTTTAAAGGTAATGACGAGTCTTTCGGACATCACTTGAACTTTTTTTAGGAAATTATAGATGGACATGTCATATTCAGTTAGCATAAGTGAAATTGCATTTATAACCAATTATCTTAAAACATCCAAAATAATATTTTTTTATTTCAAGTTATATATTCTTTAAGAAACAGAGATCAGAACCTAAACAGAAATTTCACTTTGCTCTGAAATTTGTGCACGGAACTGATAGAGGATTTTTTTTTTTTTTTTTTAAACTCCGTGTAAGCTGATATGGTATAGTAACTGTAACTGTTAACTGCAAAATCATATGTTCAATTTTACGTCTTTAAAAAGAGAAAGGATTGGTATGTTTATGTACATTCGCAGTACTGTAAACATCATATTTAGCTAAGTTTTGTTATTTACTCTATACGAAATATCAATCGTTTCACAAAATGTCAATCTTTACACCTACGAATCAAATCAGACTGACGAATGTCGCAGTTGTCCGTATGAAAAAAGGAGGAAAGCGATTTGAAATTGCATGTTATAAAAATAAAGTTATGTCATGGAGGAATAAAGTGTAAGTAGTCACTAAGTGTAATTTTTGGAATAGCGTTCAATTTAAAAATCTTTCTTTTTATTCAATAAGTAGAAAATTTTACTTTTAAAATTTTTGTTCTCATAATTCTTTAGTATTCCGTATTCATTTTTATGCAGTAGCGCACTCACGGGGCAAAAGGATAAGGGAGCTTAAGTCCTCCCAGTTGTTAAGATGTTTATCCCTTTTTTTCAACACTTTTCAAAATGTATAGTAACTTGGTAGTTAAGTTTCTTTAAATTTCGCAAATGTATATCTTTTTCCATCATGTTAAAACTTTTGTTGATTGATTTAAAAGAAAATATGATTTTCCCACAGTGTTAGTGTTTGGACCTCCTGCTGACCAGCAGGTTTGGATCTGGTGAACAAACACTTCTAAAAGATTGAGAGTTGCTTTGACTTTCGTTCTCAGCCACATTCTAGGAATAGCCTTCATGCCTTAAGGAGCCAAGAAGTGATGATTGAGTTAAATTTTAAACATAGTGTAGTAATATGCTTTGCTTCTCTGAGTGTGGTTAATTGATTTGCGTAAGTTGTCAGGACTAACAAAAAGGGAGATATTTGAAAGATATTTTAGTGAGCAACAAAATGTAGTGAGAGAAAAGAATTTGAAGCAAAGATCATAAAAAAATTTTGAGGTGTCATGTGGGGCTCTACCTATTTAACCCCTTCTGGTAAAATGACGAGTCTAGCTCATCATTAGTTTTTCATTCCGTACCGCACAATGACGAGCTACATTCATCATGCGATTAAAGTTACTGTTAAATATGATAATTAATTTAGTTTAAAATTTCTAGCGTACTGAATTTGGCAACACTTTTATCACTTGTGAAAATCACAAGTCACTATTGCATATTGTTTACTTGGTACAAGTCATTGCCAAATTAAAGAGTCAGAATAAAAGAAAACCAACTAAGAAATGCTGTGTGTGTTACAAGAATCAAATTAAAAGTGAGACTACTTGGTGGTGTAAACAATTAAGAATTCCTTTGCACTTTGTTTTGAAAAGTACCACTAGCTTGAAGACTATTATCTGTATACCTTATTAATGTTTTGCTTTGATATTTTCTTAATTTTACTGTTTCTGATATTATTTAACACTATGTAAAAAGTGGATTTTAATTAAGAATATGTAAGAATTGTAAAATGAAACAAGTT
>JAGEOH010001070.1:0-25000 GCA_032207245.1 Pardosa pseudoannulata
TTTTCTAAAAAATGTTGAAACGATCATCAAGAATAAACTTAAAAACTTAATTTATTAAAAGATTCATTTGAGAGATCGGTTAGAAAATAAATTTTCAGATTTGAATGATTGAAAAACGACTGTAAATCTTACTTTAATACGGGTAACCAGCATAGTGGATATTTTAAAGTGGCACTGAGTAACTTCGAACCCATACCTTCTGTACTAAAGACTAATTTATGAAGTTGTGAAAGGGGTTCTGACGTAGAGATCTTTTTACAGCTATGAGTGTTGTATATTAGCAATTAATAACAAAGAAGTCAAGTTTTGCTGTTAGTTTATAACAGTAAAAAATTGCTAATAACTTTATCTTTGAAATTTAAAAGGTAAAAGAGATAAGAAAAGATGCTTTGAGTAATTGAAAAGGAATACTAGTAGGAGATTTAGAGCTACCTCAGCCAAAATACTTTCGTTTTGGAAACCTAAGTTTTTATACACTGTCTCTACCAATAAGTATTTGGACACCTGTGATAGAAAAGAAAAAATAACTTTATTGAAAATCAATAGTTGGTAGAGCCTCCACGAGAGGCAATTACAGCGTGAACCCTCCAGGGCATACTTTCCACAAGTCTTTGTATTACAGCTAGTGGTATTGTCTTCCACTCGGCTTGGAGTAAACATACAAGTTCCTTCACCGATTTTGGACGGATAGTGATCCATCTTGTTCCAGAGATTCTCGATAGGGTTCAGGTCTGGACTCTGGGCACGTCAGTCCATTCAATGAACTCCATTGGCACCATACCAAACCTTGCTTAACCTCGAAACATAACAACTGGCATTGTCGTCCTGAAAGTAACATGTGTCCAACCCGTAAAACTGCCACAAAGTAGGAAGCACATTGTCATTCAAAATAGTGCAGTTAACCGAGCAGCGCAGTTGGACTTTGTGATCAAAGGCTTATGGGCAGCAACACGACCATGAAAGCCAAGCAGGTGTGCTTCCTTACGGATGGTATTCATTGAAACAGTACTCCCGGATGCCTGTTGAAACTTCTCGCGGATGAGGGCCATCGTCTGGGTGCGGTTCTTCCGAATTTCTCTGGACAGCAATCGTCGGTCTCTATCTCCCAGTTTCGTTGGTCTGTCGATTTTGGGTACTTCAGATCGCTAGATATGTCCCTTAAGGATCGGCCACATTTGTGATACCCGATAATTATACCTTTCTCGAAATCATAGAGCTCCGAACTGCGCGGCATCTTGCCTGCGACTAATGCCGATTCTGTTTCCTACACGATGTATACCGGCGGAGGCTGTGACGTAGCTCAGGACCTCAGATATTGTCACTTTCATGGGTGTCCAAATACTTATTGGTAACCAGTGTATAATGACGCAGCTACTCATCAAGCAGATTCAATACGAATAACAGTGTCGTCTTCACGCGAACTTGTGTGGGGGGTCTCACATATGTCAGAGACTCATGCAAATCTGTGTATATCAGTGGACTTACTATTGATAAAAATATATTTGACATTAACAGTAGGCTAATATGTATCCCAATGCTTAATTTAAATTAAAGGGCTCTGGTTCATATTTTGCAACCGAATGGCTAAATGAGATCAGGACCTGCTGTTTAAAACTAATTCAGAAGAGCTACAAACATCCGTGTCCCACGAACTTCGGTACCAAGAGGCAGTGCTTTACGTATTCAGGCGCCATTCAGCGAATTGTATCGGGGTGCACACTTTTGGAAACTGTCTTTGGATCATTTTACAGTCGAATGATAATATTTTGTATAACTTCTCAGAAACTCTCAAGCATTCAGTTTGTAAAATTATGCCTTGGAGTATTATCAATGTAAGATTAAGACTCGTTATTTTTCCCTAACTAGTCATAATTTATTGACGGTTAACTATTTATTGAATAATTAGGTCTATATCTGAAATCCACAAATAAATGCTAATCATGGACTTTAAATAAAAAAACTATTGCTACTTGTGATTAGGCAGATTTGCATAAATTTAAAAAATACTTCCGATAACTTTTTGGTAGTTTGCTTTCCTTATTAGACATAAGGAAAAATATGTTTACAACTAAACTTTTAAAAAACCAAATAAATTGATCATTAAAAACAATAATTCTCTCACTCACCTATATGGGAAGTTCATTGGTTTGGATCCCATGAACTTCCCATATAGATCTCACTGCTGTCATAGATGTTTGTAGCCGTTCGGAATATGTTTTAAGCAGTTTGTTTCGGTCTCATTACCCCTAGTCTAGTAAAAACTATACATCATAGCTAGAGTTGTGAGCAGTGAAAAAAACCCGGTTTAAACCCGGGAAAAAACCGGGTTTTTTTGGGAAGGGAATTTTGAAAATTTCCAAAACATGGGAATTTTGAAGTATTTTGAAGTCGCCAATTCCTATGACACAATGAGAACCATCATTTTTTTCTGTCTGTTGAAGACCTCAAAAGTATATATTCTCACAAAATTTAACTATTATATGGTATGAAAAAAATTAAATAATTGAAATTAACTATATTTGGCAAGGTATGATGTTTAGCATGAATGTATGAGTATATTTTTCCTTTAAGAAATATCCCAAATTTTTATTATTACATAAATATTAGGCAATAATCTGTAGTGTCACAAAATCCATAAATCATTATTTTTCTTGGATAACATCTCTCTCTCTCTCTCTCTCTCTCTCTCTCTCTCTATATATATATATATATATATATATATATATATATATATATATATATATATATATATATATATATTTATTTATTTATTTAATGTGTGTGTGTGTAGGAATTGGACACAAAATGCAACAGTGTCATCTGATGACACCTTTAAATGATATATGCATTACAAAAAATAATAAACTGTTATTTTAAATTTAAAGATATTTATTTTTATATTATAAAAGGAGGGGAAAAAGTTTAGCATAAAGCAATTTACGTAATAAATAATGATCAAAAATAATGTATATAATTATTATATTAGCCATTAAAATTGAAGCAACCAGTTATGTCTTTGATAAGACTAACAGGGTAATTAATTACATAAGTACTACTATAAAATCATTTAAATGCTCATTGCTATTATTTCTTGAGTGTATATATATATATATATATATATATATATATATATATATATATATATATATATATATATATATATACTGCCAAAAGTAAAATAAAAAATCTCTTAGACATAATATGCTAATTCTTAAATAGTCACTGTTGAAAAGATAAATGTAAACACTGTTAGATTGATTTCTTCCCAAAGTTCCCAAAATTCCGGGTTTATTCCCCAAAATTTCCGGGTTTATCCCCACCCCTTCGAAATTCCGGGTTTTTTACATCTCTAATCATAGCGTTCAAAACCAAAACAAACCGAACCACTTATTGAAAATCAAAGAAGAAATTCATTTTGGAATTGGTATATTTAAAATCGCATAGTGTACATATTATATAAAAAAATTATTTCATCATGATTCTATAGCATATTAAGTAAAATTCAAGGAGTCTCATATGAAATTTGAACTTCGGCACCCTACCTTCGGTCGTGTTTAGTAATATGTGTCCCAAAGACCTGAAGTATGATGACTTAAATCAGCGGTCGGGGAACCGGGGTAAATTACCCCAAATGGGGTAAAAATGAAACTTTTTTGAGTAAAAAGTATATATTTTTAATTTGCTATTTTATAAACTTGTTAGTATTTTTTTCAACTTAAACAATTTAGCGACATATGCAGGCCACGCCATCTCACTACCCACCACACTAAAGTGTTCTCGCCATCTCACTACCCACCACTAAAGTGTTCTCTTTGCGCAATAAAGCACATTTTATTTTACTTTAAATTGAGTACAAGTAAAGTGACAAGTCAGAGAGCGAGTTTTTATTAGTTAGTTGCTGATTTTATCATTAATCAGCGATATATCGATAAAGGTAAGCCGCAATTTAGAAATTTAATTTAAATATTTTACAAATATTATTTTCTGTCTCCCTTCAGATGGCAGCACATAGATAAAAACATACCAAGAAGAATTCCTTAATTACGGTTTTACACAAATAGAAGACAATGGTACAATAAAACCACAGTGTGTTGTATGTATGAAGGTACTGACTTCAGAATCTTTCAAAAAAAGTCAATTGAAGAAACATTTAAATAATTTGCATTCACACCTGTCTTCCAAACCGCGAGAATACTTTTCAAATTTAGAAATATCTGTTAAAAGACAAAGATTGAATAGCAACTTGTTTGGTACATTCGATCAGCGTTCAGCATTCAAATCGCTCTTACATCAAAAAGTCCTAATTTTGAAGCAATTGTATTGAACATGAAACAACACCATTTCTCCAAAACGTGAAAACAAATTTTCAATTATTCTTTTTTTTTTTTAATTTTTTCAATTCTTATTATTGTTTGTTTTTGTTTTATTATTATTATTATTATTATAATTTGTTACAATACCGTTATGGATTACTAGGTATTACATTGATAAATTGAATAAATGAAGTTCAAATAAAATTTTTAGTTGTTTTCTTTTCAAAATTATCATGGGGGGTTATAATATAAAAGATGCTAAAAAGAGGCGATTTCGGTTTTTTTTTTCTTTTTTCTCTTCGCTATGGGGTAATATCAACTTACACAAAAATATTTTGGGGTGATGATTAATAAAGTTCCCCGACCGATGACTTAAATGAATGCGATCAGTTCAAGTACTATATTGCTCTTGATAAAAGTTGTGAAGCCTTTCGGAAAAAACTATACGTCATACTGCAGAAAAATAATTTTTGAAAATTTGAAGTATGTTTTTTCCTAATGTTCGTATTGCATCTAGGGAATTTAATAATAATAATGGAGGAGTAGAGTTTGAACTGCCTTTACTCATGAACAGGGAATAAGACATCCTGAATAAAGACCATTGTCTTCGAGCAAATGATAATACAGTGGATTCCGCTTAATGTGATCAGTTTGGGACACCGTGATTTTGATAACAATAACCGATTGATAACAATAAACGACATACAAAATTAGATAAATTTACCCCCCTCTAATTCACGCGTACTAAATTTCAAAACAAAATCTTATATTATCCTGCATTTATGTATATTATCCTTTAAAACATAAGAATTCTATGCATAATTTTAAAAAAACGATCAATTGTTGACTGTCTACAATTTTTTCTAAGAACTCATTGATAAATAGTTCTTAATCATAATCAACCTGTCATAACGATTTAAAATTTCGATCTTTTGTTTTAACATTAAATCATTTCGCTTTCTGGCTTCCGTATCGACAAGCTGCATGTAAGAGAGCAAGACATAAAATCTAAATACGTTCCTTCTCAGTTCCGATAACAATGTGTTGCCTTCTTCTTATCTGACAACCACTGATCACCGGCAGGGTGTGCGTATTTCGAAAAAATTTCAGGAACGTGTAATGTCCCACTCCTTTGTTCATTCACCATTTCCCTAGATGCAAGACGGAGAATTTTAAAAAATTCAAACAACGGCGAAGGAAAAGAAAGGATGGGTTCCTTCTGAATACATTGTGAATATACCTCTGCCAGTTAAAATGAAGTTCGAAAACTGATAACATTAACCGATGTAATGATCACATAAAACGGTAATTTTAACATACAAATGAATAGAGAAAATCGGGACCAAGAAATTTCGATAACAATAAGCGATTGATAATATTAACCGCGATCACATTAAGCGGAGTCTACTGTATATTTCTTTGAAAAGAAATGCCGCAAATTTTTAGAATCGTGTAGAAATTTAATCCGTGTTTCCTGTTTCTCCACCAGTTTCGTTCTTTGTTAAAGTTCTAACAAAGCAAGTATAAAAGTCTTAATAAAATAAATATATATTAAACTTTGCTTCTCTTTTACATTTCCTTTTTGTGAATGGTGGGTTGTCTGCCAGTGTGTGGAACCCCACACACTGGCAGACTCAGCGAATCAAAGATCACATGATACACCAAGTTATTTTTTTCTCTGACATGATGACAAATTTATATCATGAATGTATAAATATAGCTTAAATGCTTTTCTCTTATCATCATATCGATAATTTTGAAATTAGAAAAAGGAAAATAAAATACTTCTTGTAGTCATAATTATGACTACAACGGTGTGCAATATTGCTAAAGGATATTGCATTTCGTAGAATGAATCTCGATCAATTACCTTAAAAGCAACTAATCTAAATTTTAAAAGTGAAATGAAAGAAAAAAAATATTTCTTAAAGATGTGGTTTCGATAGTTTTAGATTTTAGAGCCTATAGAGTGCATCCGACTAGAAATATCAGAATAATCAGAAAATTATCACGTTGTGATGACTCACATTTAAAATACATGCAACTGCAACTGCGGTTTCGTGGCGTGGTCCAATAATATTACTCTTCTGGTCGTCTGTCATCTGTCTGTCATCGTCGCTATATGGAAATTGTAAGTAATTAATTAATATTTAAGGGTTTTAAATAATAATTAAACCTATTTGTTGTACAAAACAGTTATTTAATGCTTGAATATAAGTAGTTTTTAAGTATCTATGCATAATATTTGTTAATCAGATTAGTGATAATTCAAGCGTTTAGACTTACATCCTCTTCCACATATGAAGGTGTATTTGCGATTTATTACTTTTTACTTTGTTTTTTTATTCTCTTATCCTTTATTTTTTATTTATAGCATAGTAACTTTAAAGTGTGAAAAATTTGAAAATGATTTCATATATATTGTTTTGATATTTTGAAGTGGCAATGTTAGCATTTAATAAAAATCATTTCTATCGGAAAAAATGAATATTTTTTAATTGAAAATTTTATATTATAGAATTTATATGTGTTTTGTATTAGTTGGATTTGCTGTAATTTACTCATTTATTTTTCAACACGATTAGAAGTATATATTACCGGCAGAAAGCACCAGACTTTTACAGCAAAGTATGAATAATTTAAGTTTTTAAAAGTATAAATTCTAAAGAGTTTAAAGTAAACTTGATTTTTCATCTGCTTTTAATATTCAACGGTGTTTATCAATGTTGTGTCCTGAATATTGGATTGATTTATGTGCATTCAAAACTATGAATGGGCATTTAATCATGTTTAATAGAAAAATATCCTATAATTCTATAGTCATATAATTGGAAATCTAAATCATTAAAATTTAACTAGAGGGGAAAAATAATTTTTAAATATATTTTTAAATTCTACATATCTTTTAAAATTACTTATTAAAAATGTACAAAGATTTCATTTGTTCTTAAAAATTAAATTTTAAGTGATTTAAACATTGAGATATTATATTAACAAATCCATTTACAAACAATATTAATGTAATGATTACTCATGTTGGACAATTGCTAAATCGGTGGGGCAGTCATTCTTTACTGGAGTTTAGGTTCAAATCTTGCTGGCATGATTGCAACATCTGCTTAAAGTAGTAGATCCTACTGTATTTGGATATCCTGATCTATTCTGAAAATTTTTAAGTGGTTATCTACTTTTTTCATTTCAATATTTTTGCACCAAATTGTATTGTTCATTTACTGAAACATATTATACAATATTAAGCTAAGGAGACTAGAACTTACTGCTTAAAGGTGATTTTTAACAGCCACTAACGCCTATACCAACTATGTGGTTGAATCCATGAACTCTGGTGCTGAAGAGCAACATCCAATCCATTATTTATGGGTTTTTAAATAATATATAAGAAATTTGTATATTTTTTAATACTCTTATTATTAAATATTAGTGTTAAATTTATGTAATCTTTTATGAAATTTCATGTTTTTTAAATTATCAAACCGAAGTTAACTCGTACAATTATGTCTATTTTGTATGTAATATAATAATTAGCTTTTTTATTTTGGGATAAGAAGAATGTATTGCTTTAGTGACATTTAATTTAATTTACTTGAGTATACAGCTTTTAAATGTTGAATATTGTATGGAATATGGTTTAACATATATGTGCTGAAGCCCAGTGGCATTGGGGTAGTGCTTCTCACTTCCACGACACAGGTTCAAGGTTCGATCCCAGGGCTGGGCAAGGTTGACTCAGCCTTTCATCCCTTTAGTGGGTAGATGAACTGAGAACCAAGCGTGCTTGGGCACTAAACACTGGGGGTTCTGCGTAAGATTGACCACCTAACCAGAACATATGCTTTGCACCCCAGGGCCCTTGGTTATGTAAGCGGAGATTGACACCATAGGCCCTGGCCCTCTAGGGGCAGTTGCGCTGAGGAGTTTAGTTTTATATATGTGCTGCTGCAATAATAATGTACCATTAGAACAAAGCTTTTACAATGAGTAAATGAATGTTTTGAAAATATAAGAGAAGTACTGTTTTCTCTGATTGGCAGTATTGAAAGTCTTCTCTTCTGATGTGTTTGTGCACAGATATTAATATTAAAGCATTATTATGTTATGGATTTCATTTTATCTTAACACTTAATGCTAATTATGTATTTTTAAATTAGTTGAATCTCTATTCAGAAGTTCAATGTTTAATTCTGAAGTAAATAATTTATGTAAAAAGGAATTTTCAAAAGTAACAATTTTGTTGGATAGTAAAATATTGTAAATTGATGACAATAAATTGTCTATTTCTAGAAAATAAGATTGTAGAAAGTGTAACACTCTAAGATCAGGGGTTAGTAATTTATTGTTCCTGTTTTATGGCAAGATTTCAAATAAACTGTTACCCCATAAAAAAAATGTGAATATTTTTCATTTTGATATTTTCCATTAAAGACGTAACACATATTTACTTGTGACTAATATATGATTCATGATTTTGTTAGATTCATGTATGTGCAAAGAATAAATGTAGTAAAAAGTTTAATAAAGTTTTTAATGCACAATTAACTTACAATTACTTATCAATAAATATAGCTTGTTTCACACAATATATTAATAAAATTGTGAATTTCAGTAAAATTTGTTTCTTTATAAATATTTATTCATTTTACTCTGACCCTTTAATCTGGATGGATAAGGCCGGAGCAGAGTATGACCACTCTTACTCTGACCCTTTCTCAATAGGTATCTGAGTGATCTGTTCTATTTATAGCTCATTTATTATTACCAAGGAGGGATATGTAGCTTAAAAGATGTTATTAATTTAACCAATGGCAACTAGTTT
Organism: Pardosa pseudoannulata; assembly: GCA_032207245.1. Classification (NCBI taxonomy): domain Eukaryota; kingdom Metazoa; phylum Arthropoda; class Arachnida; order Araneae; family Lycosidae; genus Pardosa; species Pardosa pseudoannulata. The sequence continues at coordinate 9,148 of JAGEOH010001070.1, forward strand.
TTTGATAGTATGTTATTGCAGCAGTCCTTTTATCTGTATAAAATATATTTATTAATTTATATTTGCTTGAAATTGTTGGTTTTATCATTAACAGTAGAAAGATACAATGGACAGATGACATTAATGGTGTAACTGTAAGTTAATTTAGACTAGTAGCACTATGTTTATCATAGTGCCCTATCTTATCGCCATATGTAAAATGAATGCAGATGTAGTATTTTCAGACATAGTGATATGCATAAATTGGTACTGTGCATCAAACAGTTCCTTTGCTCAGTTTGTAGCATGTTCGTAATGTTTATCATGTTAACTCTGTCTTCAAATATTTGAACATTAGAATTAAGCAGATATAAAACTTTTCATGATTTTTATTCTATTTATAACAGAGCCTGTATGTTGTTTTTCAATGCTAGAAAATAAAAACATTTCTAAGAATGTCTAAATTAGGATAAGCTAAATGTATTTCATATAGATTTCAACCGAGAAAAAAATGCTCCATGGTTGTCCAGGTATAAAAAAAATGTTGATCTTTTTGCTAGGAATAAGGGTGAATTTTGAAGTAATTTTTAAGTCATATATCAAAATTTAAATTTAATAATAACAATAAAAAATTCCATATTTAATTATAAAATTTTATCAAGCACACATTTATGATTTGCTTATAGATTTTGAGAGATGCAGCACCCCTGTAATTTCATGTTACGAGCATACAAATGGCAGTATTTGAGCTTTACTCATTCTTGAATTAACATATATAATATATACTATTTACTGTTGAAATAATATTATATAAATTTTTAGTAATATTTTAGCAGTTGTGTAACTATCTACTTTATTGAAGAACTAAAAGATCCTATCTCACATTCAAATAAAATAAGTTTAAAAGAAGTACACTAAAAAAAGTGGGTATAATTTAATAGACATACAAAGAAGTCATTGTGCCCACATCTGAATTTTTACTATCTATATTTAAATTTTTGACTTACCTTTTGTTTTGTCCCTGTAATAATTCAGTTCAGTAATTTGATACAATTCAACAAATTTTTCAGAGAAAATAGAAAACCATGGCTGTAAATTCTTACGGTGGTGGTGGAGGGTCAGATGAAGGTGGTTATGCCCAGCTGGATCTGAGTGGCAAACTAATCATCAAAGCACAGTTAGGGGATGATATTAGAAGAATTCCAATTCATAATGAAGATATTACATATGATGAACTTGTTCTAATGATGCAGAGGGTCTTCAGAGGAAAGTTGGATGCTAATGATGAAGTACTAATCAAATATAGAGATGAAGGTATCTATTACTTTAGTATAATAATAAAGCATTTTTTAATTCCTAAAAATATTAAGGCAAAAATGTATCTATTTTTAAAATGATACATTTTTTAAAAAGAGAGAGAAATGATTTGATTTTGATTGAAAATTCAGAACCAGAACTTCTACAATTTCTACCATTTCCTTATATGTTGACTAGCAAGCTTATTTTAAAGAAATTGTTTTAATGATGTAGTTCCTGTTCAACTGTATCATAGATGACAGGCAATGTATTAGAGCAATATAAAATTTTAAAATATTGGTAATTCATTAAATTTTAAAAATGTTTTAAATGTGTTAAATTTTTAAAATCCAGTTTTTGATTGAACAAGAATTTCTTCGTCTGAACATTCAACTTGATATCTGGATCTTTTGGATGAATATTTGTTATCATACCTGCCAATTTACATCTAATCACTATGTATTTTGATCATTCTTAACGCTTTTATGCTTAGTTCAGTCAGTTCTTTCATCTGTTATTTAAATCACGAAATTTTTTAACTGTATGAAAATTGTTAAATCTGTAAATTCTAAAGAGAAAGTTATTTTATTTAATCAAATTTTGTGTGTAATTATTTATGAGGTCTTAAAATGCAGTTTTTACACTGAAATATTGTGCACTGAGAAATGTTATTTATGAATTGATGTAACAAATTCAGTAAATCCTAAAAATTCAGTTAATCAAATATAAGGAGTTTGATATGCTATTTCTTATTACTTTATGAAAATTATTTCATATGAAAAAAAATTAAAAATGAAAGTTTTCTGTATTTTTTCTTTTTAGATGGTGATCTGATATCTATATTTGATAGCTCTGACTTGTCATTTGCCATTCAGTGTAGTAGGATACTGAAACTGACTATATTTGGTATGAATCACTTTTGTGACTATAGTATATTTATCTGTTAGATTCTGCTATTTTAAAAACCTTTAAATGTATTTTCTCCCAAAACAAGTTTTTCTATTTGTGCCATTTTTTATTATGTTTATTGAAAATATGTGTAATTTAATTAACAGAAAGGTTTTTTTTTTCTCTTCAGTAAATGGCAGTCCTGCACCATTACAGGCAGATGAAGTTAAACATATTAGAACTGAATTACAGAAAATCAGAAATCAAGTGAACCAATTAATTGATCAGTTAGAGCCTAGGCAAGCAGTTTCTGGATCAAGAGTTGAAAATGATAAAAGTAAATTTTTTACTTTATTTTACGTAAATATTTGTAATTAAAAGTTGTGTTGAAAATTATACTGTATGGATGCATAACCTGCGACTTGTGAACCAAATGGGGTCTTGAAAAATTTAACTAGTGGCCAAGTCCTTTATTTCCCTCTCTCTTCTTTTGAACTTATTATTATTGTGTAGAACAATGGCCAAATGGTTAGGGTGCCGGCCTTCGGAACTGGAGTTTGTGGGTTCGAATCCCACTATGGCATGAATGTTCGTAGCCGTTTGGAATCGGCTTTAAGCAGTAGGTCCCGGTCTCATTAACCCTCGTGTTGCTAAAAGTAGACCATAGCACTTTCAAACCAAACCAAACCTTTTGAACTTATACTTTCAAATGAGCCAGTACAATTTGGCATTAACTGAGGCTGTTTTCATGAGTGTTGCTACCTGAGTAGGGAAATTTTTTAATAGTCTATACTAGTCCAGGCATGATTGTGCTTGTATGCATTAAAAGTAGGAAACTATTTAGCTTCTTTTCAATGTCAGGGTTATGATCATACAAATATATGTTGTGGTAATTGAACATTTTCTAAGATCTTTAAATATTTGTATTTCACTGTTTTATTTACTAATGTTTTAGAGTGTAACAAACATTTGTTATTTTTGTTCGAAGCATTTTTTTTTAATAATTATGTACCATGATAGAAATATTAAAATTACAAAATAGACTAATTGATGATAATAAATTTTCAGAAGCCTAGACTTCAAAATTTCATCATCCTTTTTTCTTCTTAAGGAAGAACTTCCATATAAACAACTGGATTGTTTGGACCAAATAAAAATACTGCTTAGCTCATTTAAAAAGCAATTGAGAGATTTTGAAACTCATAAGCTCAAATAAAAATTGTTTGATGATCCATTTTCTGCTGTAGTTGAGGAAGCTCCTGAAAATGTTCTAACGAACTCATTACATTTTGCAAAGTAAAATCGAGGTTAGGGGGGGGGGTTACTTAGGAACCTCTGAAGTAATAGAATGTAATATCAAAAGTTAATTGTTCCATATTGCTTTTAAAAATTTAACAGATTTTATTTTTTGTGCATACTTTACGTTAAAGTTTATTTTTTTTTTATCTTTAAATTTTGTTGCATCTTATTTTTAGATGCAGCTAATTCCCAGCCTTCTAATACACCTAATGCGGCAGCTCCTAAAGAATTTGATCCATTGTCAACTAAAGAAGAAGGATCGCGGAATAAGGTGGCATCATCATTTGGCTTACAGGAAGGTAATTTTATATTTAATATATATGCTGCTTATTTTTGTTTCATTTTTATTATGGTTTATAAATTATTTTAGAAAAGTAAGTATTTCAATTAATGGAAAAATATTTAAATTGAAGTAATCAAACTATCTCAAATTGTCATTTTATATTTAAGTTTACTTTGAGTATTTTAAATATAATTGTACTCTCCCCCTTTTTTTACTTTGAAGGTAGATTTAAAAAAAATTACTCAACTGCAGTTTACTAAACACTGAATCTTAAAATAACAGGTTGAAACTTACTAAGCTACTTTGATTTGTAAGTAAACTTCAGGAAATAGGGATGTGATAAATATTTAGCCATTATTTAATATTTGGCATATTTTGAAAATTTTTTGGTCTGCTCATATAATGAACTAATATTTGGCTGAATAAATTCATAACAAAAATATATTTTTAAAACTACTTTTAAAATATATTTGATGATATTACAGAGTTATATTTCATTGCATTTCATGTATTAGAAAATCTAACATCATCTCAATTTAAGTTCTAATGCATAAGTGTTTAATGTAATGTTATATAAATAAAAAATGTTTTCTTGTTGCAAATTTATAAAATTTATTTTAAACAAGCATTAAAAAAAAATTCATCATTGTAAAGTCTGAAATTATAATGCAAAAACAATATTTTTTCAGCCTTTACGGAAAAAAAAAATCTGTTCCATTTGATTTCACGTATAGCTTAAGAAAATAAATGCTCACTGTATACTGTACTTGCTAGTCCTTAAAAGCTTTCTTCATTTGCTTTCTGCCTATTAAGTGGACTGACTCTCTATCCTTGGCAGAAGAAAGTCCATCACATATTCTATGTGAATGTGAATACTACTGCGCCAAGAGATTTGAATTCCTTGGGTATCATTTCATCGAGCCGTGGGAACTGGTTAACTTCCCGGTTAAATTGCTGCTGAAATTTATCTCAGCTATTGGTCTCTCTGAGATCTAATGGTTATTGTTTCTTGGCCATGTGCTGGAGCTTCTTGCTCCTGCGAATGGGGGGCTTTTCAGTACAATAGGCCTTGGGCCGCAGTGCTGGTGCCCTTGTGGGCCGCCCCACCCTAAATCTAATCTAATTGAACATGCATCAAAGTACAGTCAGTGCTCAAGAACACTTACTTGCCATATTATTTGCATATTACTTACTTGCCACAAAAGAAATTGAATGCTTGTTTTTATTAAGAAGTAAATCCGACAATTTAAAAAAAGAACCTGCTTTTAATTAATTTTTTTCAGCTATAAAATTTGTTTTTAAACATGATTAACATATTTTTATGCATTTTGAAAGATTTATTTTATTTTTATTAATTGCCCCCCTCCCCCCTGAAATGATTGCTGATACTTGTTTTTTGGATCTCTCTTTACCCTCTGCCCATAAAAATTTCAATGATTTTTTTTCTTCATACAAACAGCTGGTTGTTAGAATGAAATCCATTTTATTGACAAACTTCTATTTAAATAAACTTTTTATTTTATGTAGTTTTTTAAATCTATTTGTAGGGAAGTAGCCTCAACTTTTTTAAAATAAAAGATTGGGTATTTCTCTCCTGATAGTGTAACGAGTATAAACTTATGTAACTTCTCTATACCAGAATAATTATACTTGAAATACTATATGAAGTCAATATTCAAACATATGATAGCAAAAATACAAATTTACGTTGTTAATATTTGGAAAACTATAATATTCAGTATTGCTTATGTTCATGTTGATTTTAAAATACATTTTTTTAAAATATTTTAACATTATAAAATATTTTTTTGAATTTGTTAAACAGTCTTTAATTGTAAATGTAATTATTTTATTGTAAAAGTAGAAAAGAACTTCTTTGCAAATATGAAAGGAATAGTGGAATTTTAACAAAATTTCTAATTTATGTGTAGGTTGTAAAAAAATTAGTAATGAATGAATGATATTCTCTATTTGAATTGCCTATTAAAAAATTAAGCTTATCAAAGTTATGACTCTTAAAATTTGAAAGATTCTTACGAGTACAAATATTTGGGGTTGTAACATAAGGTTGTAAAAAGTATTTTTATTATTTGAGGTATTTATTTTTAAGACTAGAAATACTATAGAATACTTCTTGTTTTAGATGACAAATTTTAAAATGTTGGCTGTAATGTTTACTATGTATGCTTAGTTCAGTTAAAAAAAATTAAATATTTATAAATGAATTAATTTAAAGTATTTCTCACTTGGCTATATTTTTGTTTTCCGTTATCTTACATGCAATATATGTGAGATTAAATCCTCTAAATATTACCTATATTTGTAAAGTGATCTTTTGTGTTTATTAACTTTAAAAATAATTTCATTCTAGCTGATACTCAAATCTTTAAAATGAATCCTTTTTTTCTCTTCTAGTTAATGATATGCGGGTTATCAGTAATCCAGAGGCATTTGATATTTTTTCGAGTTAGATAAAAATATTTGTTTTATGCAGATTACTTGTGTTGTTTCTTTTATTTTTTTAGTATGCTTTTCTTTGGAGTATTATTTGTTTGATTTGTGAACATTGCTTAAAATATTTTCCCCTTTTACAATTTTAAAGGTAAGACTGTTTCAGATGGGCGTGGTGGCTCCCCTGACAGTATATCTAGTTTAGGATCATCAGCTAGCCAAAAACAACCTCAGCAACAACAGATGCAACCCGGTGTTCCCCCACCTACTAGTATGTATCCAAATCAGCCCCAGCAGGTGTACGCTTCTTCACAAAATCCTCAGCATGGACAAGGAGTTGTACCCCAGCATCCACATTATTTCCAAGGATCTGTTGCAGGAGGTGAAAATTTTTATTATTTGTAAACTTTAAGTATATAATTTGAGTTTATACATGCAATACAAAGTAATAAATTTAGAATTAATGCAAATATATTTCTAAAGTTTTACTTGAAAATTTGATTAACCCTTTTGAATTTCATAATGGTCAAAGATGACTAAATCACTTGAGTGCAGTAACGGCTAAATTAGCCAATGGTGAATCCTATCTCCTATCTCCTTTCTACCATTAGAGGATCTTCAAAGTTGTAGACCTTACTATGTAGTTGAAGTTCTACTTAGTAGCTGGGATTAATTTTTCAATTGTAAGACCAGAACATGGGAAAGGAGATGTGTGCTGTGCTTATCATTAAATTCCAAAAATTCACAAATAAAAAAAAATCCTGAAATTTTACAAAAATACCTAAATTTTTTAGTAATTTCTACTTTACAAGTGTTTTAAAAAATTTGTTATTTTGAAACAAGAAAGATCCAAGATTGAAAAGAAACTTTTTCTTTAATAAGCAAGGCAGGCTGTAAAAAATTCAATAGGAATATAAAGTTTTGTGATCAAAGTGACTAACTGAAAGACATAGCAACAATTTATGCATTAGAAGTATACATTTTTGGTGGGAGGGGATCCTGCTATTTATATTAATTTTTTTTTTTATGAAACACTGTCTAAAGTCATGTAGCTGTCTAGTTAATAAAATAATCATTCATTACAAATTTTTATGTCCAATTTTTATATATCTTTTTTTTTCCTGTTTTATTAATATAAATGTATATGATTTTTTACTTTTACTAATAGAAAATGATAATTAAATATGATATTGCCTACAATAGTTGGCCATTTCTTCATTTATGTTCTGAAATTGTCCTAAAATTAAGAAAAAAGTCTCATACCACATTTACTCCTAACATCAGTTATAATTGTTTTTTTAATTCCTGAGAAGAAAAGAAAATGCCCTAAAATGTCTGCAATTTTTAGATTTTCTGAAATTCCTAAAATTTTCTGAAAATACCATATTTTTTAGCAGTTTATACTTTAAAAGTATATCATGCAAAAGAATTTGTTTGACTTCATGATATTAAAAGAAAACTTAATTCTTAAATGTACAAGATAGAAATACTTAAAAGGAGTGTAAAGTTTTTATGCTAAACGACTAACATTGTAAAATTTCATGCATAATAGCTTTATATTTGGTAATAATAAGGTGTGGATTATCTTACCATTTATATTGAAATTCATTGTAAAGCACTATCCAAAGACTTGAAGTTATCTCATTGTTGATCAAATAATTATTCAACTTTGTTGTTGATATTGTTTATTCTTGATCAAATAATTATGAAGTTTAATAATTAATACATGCATATGTTATGAGTTTTCTGCTATGAGCTAATTAAAAATCACAATTTTGTCCATAAACAATGTCAAATTTTGTCCATAAACAATGTCAAACTACTTATTTCTCCATAATATCCTGACATTAAAAAAAAAAAAGTCCTGAAATGTTGGTTTTTATCATTACTACCCAACTTTACATGAAAATTCTATTTAAGGAGGTATTAATAGCAGTTTTTTTTTATATACTTATAAATGTGTACTGTAAATAAAAAGAAATTAAAAAAATTATGTTGTGCATTTGGCTTAAAGAGGTATTCTTTACTATTCATTATAATTTAGGTCCTCATCAGCAGCCTCATTCACCTGCTTCAAGTGTTAGTAGTGGATTTGCTCCTACTCCATCAGGGTTTGTGCCCTCACAGCCTAATCAAGGATACGGCAACTTTCAACAAAATCAACAAGCTCAGTTTGGAACTGCTCAGCAATCTCCTCAAGCATCACAGCCACAGCAGCAGCAACAACAACAGCAACAAATGAGTCAACAGCTGTGAGTTGATTAATTAAACCTTTTTTTTGCATTGATGCATATCAAAAGAATTCATATAGTTTGAAAACAGGATCACGTAGATGCTATTTATATGTTGTATCATCAAAGCAGAGGGAAAATTTTTTTGATCCTGCATAATGTATTAAATTGAAAAGGGATGCATTATTATAGATTTAAATTCATTACAGATAATTTTCTAATGATAGAAGTATAGAGCAGTTTATTGATGTCATGTACTAAAATGGAAATTTAAATTTTTTAATTTTATATAGGTTAACTAGTTTTAATATTTTTATGCAGAAAGGAATCAATATATTGCATTATATGTTAACTTATATAAAATAGCTTTCTATAAATGATCTTAAAGGACTAAAAATATAACAGGGCTTTGAACTGGAACTGAACCAAAAACTAAAAAAAACTTATTTTGGTCGGAATGAAAACTGAAACTGATCTGAAAAAATATCAGTTTATTTTGGTTTGATATATCTTTAGACGACATTCTGTCACTGTAATCAACTTATTATTTTCTAATTTAATGTCAACCATATAATTATCGTCATTACATGTACATTGCTTCTCGATTTCCTGTTTTGATGTTCACTAGTACTTTCCTGTTTCAGTTTCGTATGAAACTACTAGAAAGTAGATTTAATTCAGTTGTTTAATGTGATTTTGATATTGGATAACAATGCCAATGCTTGCTGTTCTCTGCTTACCACTCCTATCGTACATGCTGGTTAATTGTATCAGTTCACATAGTACACCAATTAAAAGGAATAAAATCTTCTAAATTTTGATATTGCATTTTTTGATTATTGTAAAATTGTATTTTTAGTACAAATAAAAATATACATAAAATTATTAATTCGGAACTGAATCAAAAACTGTTATTTTTGGGGAACCAATATTTTTCTTTTTTAGTTGAACTGGAACAAAAAGAATTACGGTTCAAAGCCCTGAAATATAACTTCACAATGTTTTATATCCTAATGCATCAAGCGTAAAGGTTAATAATATATATATATATATATATATATATATATTATTTTAAAGTTGGCTGAAAAATTCAGTTTTTCACCTGCATTACAAATAAAGGAAATCATTATCAATTTTCGCCCACTTTCTTAAATCTGATAATATTGTGATACATCCAAAAACATATCTCTAACAGTCTTGATCCTTAGAAATAATTTCTTTTGACCAATCCTATATTTCCTCTTTTTAATACAAGCTTCTCTTTGGTTATATTTTATATAGTACTAGCACTATGTAGTTAAATCTGGACAAATTCACAGATAGCTCCACATTATCCACACATTATTTGGAATTACTTGTGACATCTCGAACTAATGCCATTTTTGTCTCGTAGATGTTCAAGGTCACCCTCATCTTTCTCAAACAAATATCTTTTCATTCCTTTTGAACTGTGTGATTATATGAACAACATTTGACAAAGGCACATTTAATGTAGCATTAATATAATCCTGGGAATTAAAATCTTTAATTTACCTAACAATGCGATTTAGAGTAAAATAACTTAATACAAGTTATCTATTTATGTTCACTGTCAGTTTAAAGGTTTCTATTTCTGCAGTCTTAATTTTAATGAAGTCTTACAAAGCACATATGATGGGGACTATATTTATTAAATATTTTGGTTAATATCTTTTTTAATAGTGAATAAGTGGTTATGAATATTATAATTTATTTGGATGGTACTCCATTTGATAAATTTTTAATAATGAAATTTGCTAATGGGAATTAAAACTGGGTTGGATTTGAAAAAGAATATTTAGAATTAAAAATTGTGCTTTAATATTTATGCATCAATGCTTTCCCAGTAATTAAATTTATTTTCTTCTTCAGTATAACTGGGAATTAAGCATACTTATATGTTTAACACAAATGACTTTTCATATTGCTCTGGAGTCTTATAAATAAAAATAAAAAATTTTGTTTCAATATAATTTAAGAGTTATATAAAAAAATCTTAAATATGTTATAAACTTGTTTGCATTTACGCTTTTGCTTGCTTATATAGATAGTTGCATATGAAAAGTTGGTTTGAATGAATGCTTTTAAGTCTTAGTAATTTTTTTTAAAAATCAATGCTCACTTTAAAGTTGTCAAGGCGTGCTTTGCATTTAATCTGTTTGGATCATATGTAATTTTAAAATCAAATAAGCTCAATAACTCATATATTTGACATTATTGCAGTTAAAAGAAATCAAACTAAAATTTCTAGCTTTGAGTTTGTATAAATGTGAAAATTATTTTAAATGTTGGATATTCTGTTGTGTTTGTAGCAACATATTGTTAATTATTTACTGCTAAATAGACTGTCCATAGATGGGAATAAAGCATTTATTTTTTACATTTATTTAAACATTTTATTCTCAGTTTTAAAAATCTTAACAGTTTACACATTTAAAGTGCTCCAATACTTATCATTAATAAGAATTTAAATAAAACATGACTCAGAGTACTTGAATGTCATTGATTTTTAATTCATTTGCGTGTTTATTAAATATGGTACAAAGCCCTAAGTATGCTCACTCAATAAATCTATATTGAATTTGAAAAATGTGTTTAATACTTTCTTGGTAGATTTTTTGATGACCTTAATTTAACTGTATTAGTTATTAAAAAAGGATCTGGAATTATTTCTTCCTTTAAGATGGTCTTATTTTATTCTCAAAAGATAATCCACGTATGAGTTAGTTTTAGGGTCAAGCTATAATAATAATTGATTAAAAACCTTTAATTTTCCTCTGATCTGAATACTTTTTAAGTGGATAGAAGTAAATGTTTCACAAAATGTTGTGCAACTGTATCAAAGTATAAGTTTTGATTATTTTTTTTTTTGATGATGGGAACCTCTTTAACACTAGATTTCCCAAGGCAGTCATTTTGACTTTTTTTAAATTTCAATTAGAAAAACAATTATGAAATGACACAATTTCTTAGAATTTGGTGACTTTTTCTATAACATATAAATGGGTTTATGAATAATTGTAGTTACTTCCGCCCTCCTTTATTATATAATATTAAAAATTAATTTTAAACAAATTTCTTTACATGTTTGTTATTTTTTCACAATGCAGTCATTTTGACTGTTTTGGGGCAATATAGGTATACAAGAAATCTCGGGCAATCTAGTGTTAAACTTTCACGGTTAATTAAATTCATTTTGAATAATGTATATCCCAGAAACATCTTTTCTAAAATCATCCTTTTTTCTTCTAAATCTAAAAAGAAATGCTTAACTCATTTCTTTTTAGATTTTATAAATAGTCCAATTTGTTATCAGTTATATAGATTTGGACGTTTAAAAGAGGCATATTGTTTACGGGCAAATAGTTTTTATTGTATAAACTAAGAATAACATCCTTTATGAATGTACATGAAAATTCATTCTATGTATGTAATGCAAAGTTACATAGTTTGCTTTCTGCTTGCACTTGTAATTTTTTCTGTTGAATGCCAGTAAATATTTCTCCCTTATTTTAAACCTTTTCTGTCTTCCAGAGTAACAATATGTAACATGATATACCTCGTTAGCATGTGAACATTTTCTGCTAAAGCTACATTTGGATATTATAAGTTCACTATCATTTGCATGCATTACTGTTCACTTTAAAATCATGGATGAAAAAATTTACTTATGTTCTTGGTGTGATTTTTTTTATTATTAAATTTGCATTATCATGTTTTCAGACTTAATTAAGTTTTATTCTACAGTAAGAGTTATTTCATAACCTGACTCAGTGTTTATTTTTGTTCTTGTAAAGACAAGATCTTCTCTGTTTTTTAGAGAGAAAAGTCTTGTTAAATCATGTTTCTTTTTGTAAAGACAAGAATCTACTTAATTTTTTGAGAGAAACATTTTATATAAGGTAATAAATGTCAGTGTTTATTAAAATTTTTTAATTTTTACTAATTTATGGTAGAAAATTTTGTAGTCTAAATTTTTAGAAAAAATTTATTTAATGGACTGACAAAAGAAAAGTACAGTTTCAATTTTAGGAGCAAATAATTACATATCTTAAAAAATAAATTGTATATTTTATGTAGTAATATTAACTCTTGCTGTATGTTGGATTTCCCATTGTGAGTTATCCCAAAATGGCATCTAATACCTGGATCAATGTTTAAGTTGACTGATAATTATGTTTTTTTTTTTTTATACTTTTGTCCTGGATTCCATCTAAATTGAAATTGTTTTCGAGTTTTTCCCGTAAATGTACACTGGTATCTTGAAAATCGTTTGATTTGAATTTAATTTGTTCTATAAGAATGAAAGTGCATGTAATAAATCAGTTTAATTTTGATCCTAATTCTTAGTTTGCATGGTTCATTAAAATTAAGATAACAGGGAATTAATATTTATATAAATATTCATACGCATTGTTTGCAAAATGAGCTAAGTAAACAGTACTGTGATCTTTTATTTTATCCAACATTTTTTCCTCTTTTTATAAAAAAAAAAAAAAATTATATTTTTAAAAGTTAAATATTACATCAGCAATAAAATATTTATAATTTCACATATTTGTGAAAATTTGCTAAAAATTTTTATTTTGTTACTTTATGACGGCTCTTCAAATCTATTTCTTAAGTGACTTGTTAAACAGAATACATATTGAAAGGTGATGTATCTTACTTTGGACTATTATTTTAATAAAATATATTTTCTCTTGTGATTGGTTACAGGACTATTAAAATTTTTTTTTTAAAGCCACATTTTCAATCTCACTGATTTTTTAAATTTAATCTGTGGAATATTTAGCATCTGTTTTTTCTTCATCAAAACTGAGGAAATGATAATTATTTTGGTAAAAAGAAATTATATCTGAATTTGATTTTTTTATTATTGTTATTTAATGTGAGCTTATGTGGTTCTGGTGTCAGAACAGTTGACTTATTTACGTTTATATAATTTTGTAAGCTGATCCATAAATTATCATTGGATGTTCCCAATTACAATACTACATTATATATGTAGTATTTTTTTTTTTGTCTATCACTTATCACAAATTATGAAAAATATTTTTGTTTATAAGCCTTTAATTATAAATTCATGCTATTTAAATTTTTTTTTATTTGATTGTACTATCCTAGATGAGGGTTGTTTTGTTTTCATTTCTGTTTATTGTAAAACCAGTGGTAAATCCTCCTTTTTCATTATCTACTGTTTATACATGGTTTTGATAAATGAAAGATATACTGTTGCTAGTGAGTCACTTTTCTCTCTTTTAATCACTTTTTTTGCATTTAATCTTTTTTAGTCTCTATTCTGAGATTTGATAATTTTTTCACTTTTTTTGATTAAAATTGACCATAAAGATCCCTTTTTTCAAAAGATCAGCCCAATTTTTGTATGTCAGATCTTAAAATTTGGACAGTTGTAGATGTTTCAAATTTTATCTATTAAGTAGACTGCATTAATTTTTTTTTTTATGAAATGCGGGATGTATTTATTTAAAAAATATGAGAACATATTTGTGATTTGGGCAAGCAAAGATAGATTGAAATTGTGTAAAGTAAGTTTTATCAATGTAGAGAAAAAATAATTTCAAGCATTGGTTCAATATGCAGCCTTTTCAAATATCAAGATTCATATAAAATTAAATAACCACATAACCATATAAAATAAAAACCCAAGAAGCTTTATTTGACATCGCATGACAACCAAAGTTTCTAAATATGAGATTTCTACTATTAAACTGTACAATGGGAACGATAGTGTTATTTTTGCACAGTTAATATGGATTTTAAAAAGCATTAAAAGCAACTTAGACAGATTTAGTACCATGTCCAAAGCTACAAAATACGAGTAAAATAATGAGCAAGTACTGATGTATCAAAAATAAATGTAGAAAAGAAAATGGCATTATGAATGCCCAGTTTGATTTCATCATTTAAAAAAATATACGACTTGCAGGCTCCCATCCTTTGTAATAATTATTAATTCAATATAAATGAAATGAATAACAAACAAATACATGTTTTGTTCAATAATGCAGTTATGTAAGTTTTATTTATCTTATATCTCTTACAATTAATCATACTTATTTAGGATAGTCAAGGCTGTCGGAAAATCTTAAAAAAAGGAACCTTATTCAAAAAAGTTTAGGTTTTACTGACAAAATTATTTTTTAGTATTAAAAAGAGATTTTTTGGTCACCCTTTAGTCACTTTTCTCTGATTTTCCACTTTTGCTTTTTTTAAGGCCACAACTGCATGTTTGTGTGTAAAAAGCTGTGTGTGATGAAACCGACAATTTTTTAAAATTAATATTCTATGATGTCTTTAATTTTAATGAGTTTTCTTAAAAACTAACTCGATTATTTAAAGGTGTTTAGTATATGCTCTAAACCTATGCAGCTTCAGTCATTGTGTATTTCATGGCATTTTAAAGTCATTTAAAATCTTGTAGCATTTATATGTATTCATTTGTTTCAACAGAGAGAATATTTTGTAGTCTTATACAAGCTATAGACAAAAGATCAAAACATAGTACATTGATTTTAAGTAGTAATTTGTGTATATTTTAATACAAAGCCTTCTTTGGAGGTTATATGAAAAGTGCATTTCCATAAATTTGCTTTATCTATATGTAAAGTAAAATTCATATTAATTTTTTTGCTAAACTTTTTTTTTTTTTTTTAATAATTCATACTGCTTTGCTGATTTAGTAAGGTAAAGCCTTCTTTGGAGGTTATATGAAAAGTGCATTTCCATAAATTTGCTTTATCTATATGTAAAGTAAAATTCATATTAATTTTTTTGCTAAACTTTTTTTTTTTTTTTAATAATTCATACTGCTTTGCTGATTTAGTAAGGTAAAGCCTTCTTTGGAGGTTATATGAAAAGTGCATTTCCATAAATTTGCTTTATCTATATGTAAAGTAAAATTCATATTAATTTTTTTGCTAAACTTTTTTTTTTTAATAATTCATACTGCTTTGCTCATTTAGTAAGGTAAAAGCCTATCTCCTCTCTAAGAAATTTATATCCTAATGTAAATTTGAAAAGCAACGATAAAGCCATATATTCTATTTATGACTTCTAAGTTCTCTATTTTTTGAATTCTTATAATTCCTGAAACATAATGAAACATGTTTTTGATATGATCCATCAGTCCACAAAAAAGAATCATGCTTTGTTATGTTTGTTTTATGTGAGAGGTATGCTTAGATAATATTTTGATTAATAAAATTAATATATCAAATGCATTCATTTGAAATATTAAAGGGTAAACTGAAATCTACATAGCAGCTGTATTCACAAAAATCAGGTATGTGTTGTAAATAAATAAGCCCAGTGGCATTGGGGTAGCGCTTCGCGTTCCCACACCACAGGTCCGAGGTTTGATCCCCGTGCTGGGCAAGATTGATTC